>VUYV01000044.1:214236-251444 GCA_008711295.1 Anarhynchus alexandrinus | reverse complement strand
CCGGGGGGCTTCAGGACTGGGGGCTGTGGGACTGGGGGGCTGTGGGACCGGGGGCTGTGGGGCCTGGGCTGCTGGACTGCAGGGTGCGGGACTGGGGGGCTGGGGGGCTGCAGCACTACCATTGCTTGATCCCCCCCCCACCCCAGCCGGCGGCTCCAGCTTCCCCCAGAGCTGGGGTGATGGGCCCCGATTCAGCAGGGCAGCATGGGCGGCGTGGGAAGGCCAGTCACCTCCAGTGGTCCCCGAGCAAGACCTCTGCCCACTGCCCCAGGGACCTTCCGTTCATCTGCTAAGACTGGCTTGCGAAAAGAAGATGAGCATCTGAATCCACAAGTTATGGCTAAAGTCTTTTCGAAGCTCTGTTTTCTCCTCCAGTGTCAGCCCGGATGCCAAGGCTGCATCCCAATCCCTGTTCACACCGAAGACACTGGTTGTGGATGGGATATCTTGCGGGTCAGCAGCAGGACTGGGCAGAGCGCAAAGCCTGAGAAGTCCCTGGTCCCATACGTAAATCAGGGGCAGTCACCTGCTGTGCTTTACAGAGGGACTGGGCAGATACAATGCTTTAAGCAAGGGAGGAGCCCACAGGGATGGGCTGTCAGTCCCCATGGCTGTCTGTCCATCCTCTGCCTATGGTTCCAGTTCAACCCCAGTTAACACCATGACAGGTTGCTGATCAGCACTAGGTGGGGTCAGGGTCCCTTTCCCACCGCAGGTTTGGTGCCCAAATGGATCCCAAAAGCACAGTCAGTGAGTCCCCAATGAAACCCCCTCAGCAGAGGGGTGTCCTGTTAGCAGCCGGGGACAATCCGCCAGCCCAGGACACTGTCACGCTCTGCAAATCAATGGCCCCTTTGGATACTGCTGACACACCGCTGCTGAAAGACCCGAACATTCGCTGACAGCAAAGAGACCGGGCGTTAATGGGACCAAACGCGCCTGGCAGGGAAAAGGCAGACAAAAAGCTGCAGCAGAGGTATGCTGGCTACTGGGGGCCAGGGCTACGCCAGGGCCAGGAAAGCAGCTGGAAGGGGAAGGAAGCACCGGGAAGCTTCTTGTGGAGGTGTTTTTAAAATCACGTCACGCCAGGTTCAAGCGCGGACTTTCCAGTGACATGCAGGAGAACTGGCTCTGCGATAAAAAAGTGGCCCAGACAGTGACTCATGATAGTTCGGTGACATTTCAAATGCCTTATTTTCAGCTAACCAAAGACTTTTGAAAGAACAACCTGAGGTCAACCCGGTAAGTTGTCACCCTATTGAAAACCACTCCTTGCAAAAATCAGCCTTCTGGGGGGATGCTGCACAGAGGGTGTCACCTGCGGCAGAGCAGAGCGGTCCCCCGGCGCTGCCAGCACACTCCACGTGCTCTACCAGCCCAGTGCCAGCGATGCTCCCGGCCAGCGCTTGTCTGCCTCATGGCTTTCCAAGACAGACCGAGAGCCCAGGGCTGCCCGCCCGCCCCATTTACCGACAGGAGAAAGGAACGGGGAGGGCAGAGGAATGCAAACCAGGCTGGAGGACTCATTCACCCTCCCAGCTTCGGCGCGTTCCAGGCAGTCGTACTACAATGCAGCATTTTGTGTGCTGCAATCCATCCGTACACACGCTCGCCTCTCATCCTCTGCCAGGACTTACTCTCCCGAGGCACCTAGAGCTGAGTCTGTAATAAATCAGGCAGCAGCCTCCATCCAAGACACGCACACCCCGCTTTGGTCTGCTGAAAAAGCGCCTAGCTTTTCATCTGAACACCTGCGGCAGGCAGGCAGCCGCGCTGACCCGGGGTGCGGTATCGCCTCCTGAATGAAAGGCACGTTGCTCTTCAGCCACTGTCTCCCCGGCCGTTTTGCTGCACTCCAGCATTTTTCCTTTTCCCGGTACAGGGCAGGGAGATGGCTCCCATATCGCGATCCCTCGAGCTCTGGGTGCCCTGGTTGGGCTGAGTGCTGCCAAAGTGAGCTTGAATCCATCAGCCTCTGAATTCAGTGATGCAGGTGCTGAGCATGGCCATTGCTTTCTAGTGAGCTGGTGAGAGACTGGCAGCAAAATCCTCCCAATGAACCGACAGAGGCTGGGAGGGAGACCTGGAAACGGGCACATGCAGGGCATGGTGAGGAGATGTGCTCCTGCCCAGCCACAGCCATCTGGAGAAACGTCTCCAGGGGGAGAGGTGGGCGCGGGGGGATTTTGCCCAGGGCTCCTGCGGTAGCACAGCGGCAGATCCAGCCCGGGACACAAGCACGGCTCTGCCAGCCACAGTTGCAAGAGCAGCAGTGGTGCTGGGAGCCGACTCGATGCACTGAGACGCTTGGGAAAGTCAGGAGAGTGACCGGAGCCAGGATGTGGGGTGCGGGAGAGCGGCCACACTCCCAGAGACACCCAGCGAGAGTGGCCAGGAGGCCGGCGGCTGGGTCAGCGCGTGGTCCCGCCACAGCACGGAGCCTGCGGGGACAGCCGCCCGAGGTGGGGGGCTCACAGCCTCAAGCTCCCTGCGCTGCACAGGGGGACACAGCCCTGCTTGGGGAAGCTGGAGCCGAGGACAAACCCATCTGGCTTTGCTTTGCACGCCGCTGAGATCTTTTCTGTTGGGTTTATTTTCACACAGATCCCCAGAACGCAGAGACAGGCGGGAAAGCAAGAGCTGAAAGCAAACAGGAAAAAGGCAGGTTCCCTCCACTTCTATTTTTAACACTGCAAACAGCATTAGTGTCATTATATTTAGAAAAAAAAATAATTCGGAGCGTTTCCTGCCTCCCCGTTCAATACCTTCAGCTATTTCCGTGCAGATGTTTCCAGGGGCCAGGGCTCAGAGGCAGGAGGAGACACTCTGGGCTTGTACCCCGCAGACCAGCTCAGGGAGGGGAAGGTCCTGGAATAGGAAAGCCGGCTTGATGCAGGTGCCTGTGCCCCTGCGTGGGGACAGGGAGGACAACCAGGCTGTGGAGGACATGGCCAGGTCCCAGCAGAAGCTGCACGTCACCGCAGAACCTTCAAGCTGCCTCTCCCTGAGCTGTAGCACCTTTGGTGCCGTCAAAGGTGGCATAAGAGTGCAATGCAGGGGAAGGCACAGTGGTACCGTCACAGCACAGGTTTAGGGGAGAGAGGCTGTGGCAGCCGAGGCCGGAGGCACGGCTCTGCCCCGCTGCGGGGACCCTGTGCTGAGCAGAGCATCCCTGGGCCAACTGCTGGAGAAGGGGCTGGTCTGCAGCAGGGGTCACACCGCCACTCTCCTCTCCCACCCAGCATCGCCTCTGTGATGGAGATCACAGGTGGGACTGGTGAACAGCGGGAGCAGCAAAGTGAGATCTCAAAGCCAGGGTTGGACGTAGAGGATGGCTGATGTCCCCTGGAGCCACAGCCTCTGCTCTTGTCGCTTCTCTGCTTGTGTGTACCGGGCTGGTCGGCTTCGCCCGCACAGCTCCGAGGATCTTCCCCTCTGCTTTGACAGCGCTCGGCTCATTGCCTCGCACTCAAGGACTGCGGTTCGCAAAGTGTTTGTGTTTAATTCTCATACAGGCGATCCAGAGCATGCTTTCTGGACGGCAGGCCAGTGGAGCGGCTTCGCCTGCACAGGCAGCAGACCACATCTCAGCAGGACTGGGGCATGTAAAGAAACCCAGGGTTTGCATGCGGTCAGCTTCTGGTGGTGGAAAGTGCAGCCAACCGCTGGGGAAACAGCTCTCCTAACCCCAAACACACTGCGCTAGATGTCATTTCCAGCAAAGCCACAGCATGGGGAGACCGGATTTCTCCATGTGGCCCGGGGAGATCCCTGCCCCGGGAAGGAGAGGGAGATAATGTGGGAAATGCAGCACGGACAGCATGCGGGGCAGCCACAAACCCCTCAAAACATCCCCTCCAGCCTGGGTGGTTAGCGAGGGCTGAAGAGCAGCCTGGCTGCCCCACGCACACACGGCTTCCACACTCTAAGCCGCTGCCTTGGCAGTACCTGTTAGAGATGCTGTCCTTCACCGGGCTCAGCCAGAGCAGGGAGAGCAGATGTCTGTCCTGGCCAACAGAGTGAGCTTCTGGGCTGTGTTTCCCTTCCTGGAATTCGGTCCACGAGAAGAGCTGCCTCGTGAGATGCTCCGCTGGGGCTCTGGCTGACTGCAAACCAGAGGAAAGCTCCTGGGACAAGCCAAGGCGCGGGTGAGGCTGCCATCACCAGCCCCGGGCAACCAGGTACAGACAGTCCCACCAGTCAAACACTCCCTTTCTATATGTCCCTCCCCAAAGCCCTGCAGCGGGTGGAAACCCAACCCCAAAGGGTCTTTAGCTGAGGACTCCATAAAGGATGCCTTGCAATTCCCAGTACAGCCCAGCCCGTCCCGGTTCCCAGCGTGGCCGAGGGTAGGAGGCAGTCCCGCTGCAGCTCCGCCATGAGCCGCTGGGCGTTTTCCCAGGGTGGAGGCGATGGCCACGGGTGGGAGACTTGCTCTGGTGACCCCCCGGCAGGAGCTCTGGCTATTTTTTGCTTGGGGCCGCAGGGATCTGGGCTGCTGTCGAGGCACACATGGTTTTCACAGCACTGCCCTGCCCGCCTCGCTGAGACGCCTCCACAGATGGTCCCGGAGGTCTGTGGCCAGCTCGGCAGTGCTCAGCGGGCTCCTCTTGCCCTGGGCTGTCCGAGCTGTCAAAGGGAGCCCACCAGTGGCTTCCTTGGAGGAGCCGTTCCCGGTGGTGCAATCAAAGCCAGGAGGTGCTGATCTCCGTGCCAGAAACAGAACTGGCCCCGTTAAGCAAACAAAAAAGGCAATCCATGGCAAAGGGGAGCAGCCCAGAACGAGCAGATGCTAATCCAGAACCTGACGCATCCCAGTGAGTCACGAGTCACGGACAGGGGCTGAGTTTTTTGTGGGGTTTTTTTGTTTCTTTTTTTTAAGAAAATAATCAAAAAAGCTTTAGTCAGAAAAGGAAAAACTTCCAGAACAGTCTCCCTTCACATGGCCAAGAGGGCTGTGGGTGCAGGGACCCTGCACAGGCAGAGCTTACACGGCTTATAATCACCAGGGTCCCGTTAAATAAGAACTGGGGAGTTTTGCTGCAACTGCTAATCAAGCATCTCATGGGAGCGAGGTGGGGTGGCTGCAGTGCAGCAGCAGCAGGTGGTGGCTGTAACTTGCAGCCAGGTGACGATGGAGCTGTCACCACAGAAGATGGAGACGTCGCCTTGTTCGATGGGCAGCAGAGTGGCTCGAGCGCTGTTTGAGCAGAAAGGCGAAGCTGTCACCGCTCCACCTCCTCCCGCCACCACGGTGCGGGGTGTGGGTAGCTCCCAGCCCAGGCGCTCTGTTCATCTCCGTTTCCTATTTCTGCCTCTCTGCCACCATGGTTTCTGGGGATGGTCTCCTGAGAAGAAGCCTGGGTAGCGGGAGACATTCATGGTGGGGTTTTCCTGTCTCCCTTGGGAACAGCGGGACAAAAAAAGAGACTGTCCCAGCCTTTCTCCTTCCCTTTCCTCACCATGTCAGGGAAACCACCATTTCACAGGAGACCCTTATGCCCCGGGACACCGCCCCCCCAGCCTCTGCTTGCTTTCTCAGGAGGAAATTCCTGCCTCCTCCGGATGGCAAACCTGCTGCAGAGGATCCCCCAGGCTGCCCTTCCTCCTCCTGATCTGCTGTCGTGGGTGCGCTTCCCCAGGACACAGCCACGGCCTTGCGGACAAAGCGTCTCTCCCGCGCAGACTGACACCACGCTTGACACAGCTGCGGCTCAGCCAGCGGGAGGCCCGAGGACACCGTCCCCTCCAGCTCTGTCCCTGTCCTCCTGCAGGTCTCCAGCCCCCCCAGTGCCCACGCAGAGCCCCAGCCCGGGCTGCCCCGGCTATCACCGAAACCTCCCCGCACCGTGGGGGCCAGCACAAGCCAGCCTGGCTGTAAAGAGCCAGTCTCGGCTCTGGCTTTGTGGTCAGAGCACGAAAGAAGCCCAGCCAAGCAGGCTGGTTGCTTTTAATTAGACTCGGGACCTGCGTGAGGCAGCCGCCTGCCCGTTCCTTCGGGGGTGGGGGGGGGGAATTCTCGTTTCGGGGCCACCGGTTTGCAATTAGCAAGTTGCTGCTCTCCCACCTCCCGCGGCAGCGGGTCACCCTGCCCCGTGGGCAGCCTGACAGCCGGGCGAGAGCGCGCCCAGCCAAACACCTTTTCCAAATCAGCCCGCATAGTTCGCATTCTCGGCCGGTTTATGAGCATTTCAGCTCCTCATATTGATCAGGGCTGGAGCCGAAGTAATTACGTTCATCAGAAATAATTTCCCCTGATTTTGAGTCATATTTGAGCTGGTGCCCACCTCCTCCGCTCGCCCCTCGACACAGGCAGCTCTCTTTGCTCGCTGGTACATACTTTCCAGGCGACATCGTTGCTTTCATAACCAGAGTGAGACCGAGAGGCTTGTTTTTCTCAACTGGATCCCACACACACACTAAAGGTTTCAGTCGTGTCTTTATTGACTTGGCTGGGGATGTGGACCAGGGGAGGTGGTGTATGTAGAGTGCATGCTTGGGAGATGTCTCCAGATGCCTCTGGCGTCGGGAGGGGGCGTAGGGGAGGGCTGGGGGCCTAGGAGCCCTCTGCACATGGAGGCATCACTGGCCTCAGCCTTTCTAGTCTCGCTCAGGAGATGGAGAGCAAGCCCAGTCCTTGCTTTACTCCCTGGGGAGTGGCAGCAGGTCCCCTTGCCAACTGGTTTTGGGTGGTCACCGATCATTTGGGTTTTTCAAGTGCGGGGTGTGAATGAGGCACTGGTGCAAGACAGGTGAACGTCGGTCCTCCCCAGAGCAGCTCGCCGTGCTGACCCCCGCTCACGTGCCCAATGTCTAAGCTGAAAGCCCCTTCCCCGCCCGGGCCAGGCTCCTTCCAATCAACAAGGATGCTGAGAAGTGCCTGGTGCGCAAGGTCTTTGGGAAGGTCCCAGCAACAACCAGGAGTTTGCGAGGAAGCTGTGCAGAGCATCCACTGGAGATATGCCAGTGGAGGAGGTTCATCTTTGCCCCAGGTCACTGTCCCCTCCCTGGCACCATCCTGTCCCAGCACCGTGTCCCCCCCCTCCCCTGCACACGGTCCCAGTGTCCTGCATCCACCCGCGCCCTGAGCTGCGTTGGCTCCCAGTGCTCCTGCTGATGGCGAGCCAAGGCCAGCCCTGGGGATGTGAAGGGCTGTGACATTTGGGAAGAGACACAACCCGTGTCACCCAAACCTCTTCCAGCACCCCCCGCTCCCCAGGCGCAGCACTAGCTGCACTTGCATCCTCAAAGGTCTTCCCAGTGTCACAGAAAACAGGGCTGGAGGGAAACACAGACATCACCGAAGCTCTCCCGCTCTAAAGCAGAGCTGGCGGCAATTACAAGGTGAGTTTGGCGAGACCTAAAAGCATCACTGGCTGTACCTCAGTGCATGCCTCAGTTTGGGGCATATTTGATGCTGCAAGGGACATGGCAGCTGCTTGAGAACACATAGCACTCTAGAGCAAGACAAGAACTGAAGGAAAAACACTGTCTATTTTAGCCTGAAACCACAAGAAAAACAGAGATAGTCAAAAAGAACGAGCAATTTGATCAGGAAACATGAGTTAGCCGTGCAGCTCCATGGAAAATACCAAGGGCCTGTCAGTAACCACACAAGGTCAGGATCTGGGGTTTATATCTTGTCTGAAAGACAAAACTTCTAGCGAGATTTTTTAAAAGAAGTTTATGTTTGATGATGTTTGATACCAAAAATAAACTCTCAGAGGATCATAATGTTTGGTACGTGATGATTTCTGACACTGTTTTCCAAATAATAATGGAAAGACTCATCTGGCTGAGGTTTCCAGGCTTTGTTTTATAAAAGTCTTATTCTTTGGTTTATCTGGATGTTTAACTTAGGGGGACAATTATGAATTGCTCTCGTCTGGATTGCAGCAAAAAAAAAAAAAAAATCACACAGAATTAGTGCCCGGAGTTTGATATGTGTATTAAGAAAAAGTGTTGTCCTTTCCCAACAGCTGATATAAGGCTGGGCTGCACTAATGAGAAGTCCCTCAGTCTGAAAGATGAGATCTCGCTATAGTTTTGGCTAAGCAAGCCCTGTCTTGGTTGTGGTAGTCCATTTGCTCCCTGTGTGATCGCTCAGCTCCTTCCTCTTGGCAATGTCAAACTTTGAGACCAGAACCAGCACCGAGTCCCATTTATCAGTGCTTCTTCCTAATGAAACCTACTTAAGAATGCCTGGAAAATGGTGAAGGATCAAGCGTCCCCACCACCACGCGCAGCTCCCCATCCAAAAGCCCCTTTCCCTTGGGAGAGGGCAATGCCCGGCTGCTGCTCGCTCCCTCGCCGGCCTCGCCGCGGCGGCTGGGAGCTTGGAGGGGTCAGTTGGTCCCAGATGAAGCCGAAGTTTTCTGATGTAGTTGCCTGACCATCAGAAACTGGACGGCAGCCCTGAATTCTTTTCTCACAAGTCACTTGGACAGGCACCAGATGGTAAATACTTTCAGTCTCTCCTAGCCCGGCTCTGGGGTGGAAGCAGTGACCTCAAGGTAAAAGACTGCCCTCGGGGTGGCCAGTCCTCCCATCCCGGCTCTGCTCTCCAGTTAAGGTGTGAGAACCAGGGGGAATAAAAATGGCCAGACAGGCATGGAAATGGCCATCACCACCTCTCTCAGCTCTTGCTGTTTGAAACTGGAGCCGGATTCATTCTGGGTAGGAAACAACTTTTCCATCCTGCCAAAAATGAAGGTATTTCAAAGTTTCCCAAAGCCGGGGTGTTTCCAGAAGTCTCATGAAAAACAGCCAGCAGCCACCCCAAAGTGTCCAACAGCTGAGGAAGACCTGAGACGGCTCCTTTTCGGCTCAGGGCTCTTGGCTTTTCCAAGCTAGGTGTCTGTCCAGCTTTCCCACCAGTGCGGTCCCCCATCCATGGACAGCCCTGCTTCTCTGCAGCGAGAATTTGAGCCAGAAGTGCCCAGAAGCAAAGGGAACATCCTCCCCACCAAGGTATGGAGCTGGGCTCACCCTAGACCTGTAATTTCACTGTTGATACGAAGAGGATCAAACCCACCAAGGGCCCAGGACAGCCTAGGTGCTCCCCAGCAGAGGTGGATGTCCAGACTCTGGTCTGGCCTCAGCCAGCTCTAGGGAGGGTGTTCAACACATGGCATAGAGTAAAGAAGGGAAGAGTCTTGAGCAAAGGAAAGGGATGGAGGGAGAATATGGTCTATATCCATCACAGATGGATGCAATTTCAGCTGAGCAGGGTGCGCAAACGAGAGCTTTGCAGTGTTATTCACGATGGCACGTTAAATTGCACAGACATGAAAAAAACCAGCTGTCTAAAATGTAAATTCACTGGGTCAGTTCCTTCATTTCTATAGAAACAGCAGAGCTTGCCAGCGGCTAACTCAAAGGAGATGTATTCAGATCCCTGTATCAACTATTCTCTTGCACAACTGACCACAAAAAAAAAAAATTACAACCCCCCAAAAAACCTGACAATAATACCATGGAAACTGTGAAGCATGACATATGGAGTTAATTACTGGCTATGAAATCACACGTATGGTACAGAACACATATGGAGTGCATGCTCCAGAGGGGAAGGGTTATAACTGAGTATTTATGAAATGAACTGCTAATGTGCTGCTCTCGTGTGGCTTTGCAAATCAAAGCCTGCGCAAGGGCTGTATGGCTCTGCCCGGCTCTGCCTGCAGCCCCTGGTCCCCTGGCATGGTCACCTGGGTGGGCACGTGGGACCCCAAGAGCCGGGAGAAGGGAAGCTCAAGCCCATGTCACCCATGGAAAATCCTCCTTGGGAAGGCAGAGTCATGGTGGACTTTGTGTACCCCTCCAGCCAGCTCCTCTGGGCACCCCCAAAACCCAGCGAGGCACCGCTGGGGAGTGCCGATGCCATGTGAAGCACGGGCAGCTGGCCAGGCACGGGACGGTGGGTTTGGTCCCTGTCTGGCTGCTTGGCTTGGTGCTACGGCTCTCTGTCACTGCCTGAGCTCTGCTGGCTTCCTAGCGATGTCACACCATCACAGGGATGATCACTTACTGCAGCGTGATCTCAGTGGCAACAGGTGTGTTTGGGTGGGGGGAAGTAATGTCCCCTCTTGTCCCAAGCTGAGGGAAAGGGTAAAGAAGGGGTCCCCACCCCAAAGAGCCGAACCTGTACCCAGGAGATGGCAGGCATGGGGGGGGGGTAAATCACCAGTGGTCTCCCCTGGGCAGCCCTGAACCCCAGTCCCCCCCCGGGGGTGCCCCGCTGCCCCCCCAGACCTCACACATGGGGCTGTCGGCTGCTCCCTGAGGGTGACGAGAGGATTTTATTTCCCTTACCAGCACTGTCACCTGATTTCTAACTGGGAAATGAAGTCATGCCCATTAATCAGGAGTCCCTAATAAACACAAGCCTGGAATAATTAATTGAACTCGCCGTCCCCCTGCGGCAAGGCTGGATCAGCGCTCTGGCTGCTCTCGAGCCGTTGCTGATGGAGGCACCGCAGCCGCCTCCGGGACGCCTGGCCGGGCTGCGGCGTGGGAAACTCTGTGGCTGGCGGGATGGCATCAGCTCTGGGGAGCGGAGGAGAAAACGGCAGCACGAGATGTGCCTCCAGCCTTTGGTGTCAAACCTTCTGGCTTGTGAGCCCCCATCGGTAGGGCCTGACCCCCCCACGCCAGCGAGGATGGAGCAATGCGCGGTCCTCACACCTCCCCTGCGACGGGCAGGGCTCGGGCGAGGCGGGGAGCTGGGGCTCCGGCATGAGGAGCGGAGACTCCAGCGCCAGGATAAGTGACAGCAGCCTTTGGAAGGTGGCCTGGTATTTCCACAAGCTGCCATGACCTCGTTAACAGGCTGATTGCAGCTAACGAAGCAGAACCAAAGCGGAGAATCGGGGTGGTAATGGGAGAGCTCTGGCTGCGTGCTCCTCCCCGCTCCGTGCCCTGGCTCCCAGGCTACGGCAAGCGGCGGAGCTGAGGTCGGCATTGCTGCTCAGGTGACCGAGGACCTGTCACCTGCCTTTGCAAAAGCAAAAGGAGAGGTGAAAATGATGGAGGGCAGGATGGGGTATCGCTCCTGGTTGCGTAATTTCAGTGCTCCGCCTCTACAGCCCCCGGCCCCTCCTGCGCGTTTGCCAACATATATCATAATATAGGATACATAGCAGCAGCTCTCATCGCGCCTGCAACACCGGGAGAGTGTGTGCAGCCACCAGGATCCATCCCTTGGGCCAGGGCAGGAGCTCCCAGTCCCCAGCCCATGTCCTGCAGGCAAGGGGGGGTGCAGGAGAGGAGCCAGGGAGAGCTGCAGGGCATCCTGCATCCTTACGTGAGCTCAGGCCTTTCCTTTGAGCTCCGGACTCACAAATTGCCCTTCTTACATCTTGTGGTAAGATCCAGGAGACGGGAATGTGGAGAAGGGGCTCGCTTTCCTGGAGGTCTTGAGGTGTTTAGTTTTTTTCTTTCTGAAGAGCCAGCCTCACCACGAGGAAAGTTTGCAAAGGGCAGCTTTTGCATTGGGAGGCAAATCCTGAGCACCTGCTCTTCTTCCCCAAAATTAGATTTTAAATACTCATGATCACTTAAGCCAATCATAATTTTCCAGGAGCTGAACTGGGATTTACAAGGCTTGAAATGAGCAGGGCCGGACTGCAGCCCTCTCTGCATCATGTACCCGGGGCAACGCCACACGATGTGCATCCAAATCCCCTCCCCAGCAGCCCCCCCGGCAGGACGGGGATGCTGTGGCAGCACCACCACCACAACAAATCCCTTCCCGGCCCTCGCTGTGCCAGAGAACGGAGAGGGAAGCGCACCTCTGCTGCCTGGAGAGCTTGCCTGGCAGACTGCGGCAACCTCAGCTGCCGGCAATCAAAAGCAAGTCACACACTGTCCCCAGCGATGGAGGGACAGGATCCTGCCCTTGACTGCAGTGTGGGCAACTCACCCCTGTCCCACAGCCTGCCATGCACGGCGCTCGGCTTAAAGTATAGGGGTGGGTCATGGCAACGTCCCAGAGCGGATGGTGGCAGGGCCAGCCCCGCCAAACCCTTCAGGAGGAAGGTACCGGCTCTGTCTGGGCAGACCTTGATCCGTAGGAAGAGGCACGGACCTTCCCTCCCGGTCCCGGCAGCAGCAAGGAGCAGGGTCGCCCCACCAGCCCGGCTCCCCAGCCCCTCTGCCGTGCTCCCCGGGGACAGCGTCCCTTCCCTTCCCTTCGCTCGCTGTCTGGGCAGACAGCGAGTTCTCACCTTGAGGGGAGTGGAAATGGCAGCTGGAATGTGGGCTGGAAAAAAAAAATAGAAAGAGGGGAAAAAAAAAAAAAAAGAAAATCTTGAGGCTTGTCCAAACCTACTCATGTTTATATTGGAGCCTGTGAGTGACATCAGAGCAGGGAGAGTATAAACACCAGCAGGACCTACTCGGGGCTTTAAAACCTGCGAACACGCCGCTGCCTCCAAACTGCCTGGGGGGTGATGTGCTGAAGTGGCGGAGGGGAGAGCAGCATGAGGCTCCAGCTGGAGAAGCAGCTCCTCTTCCTCTCCCTCCTCTGCATCCTCTCCAAGGTAAGGGAGACGGGGCCCTGGGGTGGCTTTAGCCTTTCTCGGGGAAGCACCCGGTTCTTGCAAAGTGAGATGCAGGGAGGACTGGGGTGTGACAACGAGCCCGGTGGCTAACGCCGGCTGGCAGACAGGCTGTATTTATGCAGTCCCACGGGGGCAGAGCTATGCTTGGGAGAGACATTTGTAATTAAGCAGCAGGGTCTTGACGTTCGTGGGCCAAAGGCGTCCATTGTGCAAGTCCACGGAGCACACAGGAATGATAGCAATGTGCTCTGTTTGCTCGCCCGTCCCTGCAGCTCTGCGGGGCTGTGGTATGCGTCCCTGCGAGCGAGCGAGCAGCAGCGCGGTGGTAGCAGCTCCTGCGGACTCCTCGGTCCCTGCCCAGGCTCCCCAGGCAGGGAGCCAAGCAGCCAGCACCAGCCTCGGCGTTACTCAGCTCTCCCCCCTCCCCGGGATGCTCATGCAAAGCCAATGCCTCCGACAGGATTTGGGTCGGCTATGTCACTATTTTTTCTTTTTTTTCTTTTCTTTTTTTTTTTCCCTCTTGGACTCTGTTTGAAAATAGTTGCCTGTGCAGAGAATGGGAAAGTTGAAAAGTTTGGTGTATCTCAGCTCCAAGTTCTAATTGCTGCTTGAATCCCAAAGCAGACCTTGTGCAAGCAGGGACATCATGGCAGCGTCGTGCCTATTTGGCTCCTTTCCCAGACAGTTAAGATCTCTGATAGGAGCCACATTGTCATCTAAAGACAAGTTAATTACATGGAGCAGGGGGAAATGGATTAATGGAGTTGGCTTGGCTAATCTTTCTAAAACATTGATTTGTAATAGCAACCTCCTGAAAGATGAATAATGCCCTTGGCTGCCTGGGTAAGCCCTGACAGAGAAATGACTCCTGCTCCAGGCACTCATGAGCGCCTGGAGAATCACCAAGGGCCCTCGTGCCTCCAGCCCAAACCTGGCCACCACAGCCAGTCCTTCCGTCCCTGCTGCGAGGCTCTCTCTGGTTTCTGCCACACTAATAATGCCGCTCATTGATAAAACTAGAACCAGACGCAGATTGCCCACCCCACTTTGGATGTATTTTATCTCCAGTTGCTGGCACTGACATTTCTACAGCCCCATAAAAAACATCTGAACTGCTGCAAATGGGGAGCAGATAGCACACCAGTACCTACCTTCTCTGTCTAACTGGTCACGTCAGACCTGATGCTACTGGGAGAAACTAAAAGAGAAAGTGAAAGGGTATCTAAAATCCACATGGTCCAGCCGAGCCCATCGATCTCTTGGCAGCCCCAGCAGACACACCAGCATCTGGACCATCACAGGGATGAATTTTTTCGGTTGCATGTTTGCTGAACGGCTGCCTACGCCGCACGTGCTGGCCATGCAGCAAGCAGAGCGTGCGTGGCGCAGCGCAGCGGGGCTGCCGGAGGGCGGCTCAGAGCCGCTGCATGGGGCTCGCACGCGCGATCAGGCCGGTGCTGGCAAAGAATTCCCTTCCAAGCTGCAGAGCCAACTCGCTTGGCTTCGGGCCCCACGTGCAACAGCCCTGTCAGATACGACAGGACAGGAGCACAAGCACCGCTTGCAAAAGCTGGTTGTGCCAGGGTAATTGTGCAAGCAGAACGAGCCGCGGATATAAGCACCTACCTGCCTGGGTGAGCTCCTGCAGGCACATCCCTGGCAAACAATCAGCTGAGCAGCCAAAGGACTGTGGCGCACAGCCCTGCCGAAGCGCTTACTCAGTCTAGCCAGGAGGGGAAATGTAGCTCCTGGTCCTTGAAAACGTGCCTATCTCGGGGCTGCTCGCCCAGCGGGCCAGGCCAGGCGGCCATGCTGCAGGCAGGGCCAGGCAGAGGCGGCAGCTGGACCAGGAAGGAACGCGGTGAGGTTCACTTGCCTTCAGTTCCCCCACTGCCGGCGCGATGCCCCGTTTCTCGGCACCAATGAGAGCTGTTAAGACTGTGCGGAGTGAGGCGCTGCACCCTCACCAGTGCATTCAGCCCCTGCAAAGCCACGTCTCCAGCTGGGCACAGCCCGCTGCCTCGGGGGCAGGCATGGGGCAGGCTGCTTTCCCTCCCTCCCTAACCCTAACCCTAACCCCTCCAGGGCTGCCAGCCCCCTTAAATCACCACCAGGACCTGGGATGTTCACCTTGTAGCTCCATCCTCCTCCTTGTGTATTCACAGCAGCGGTGTGTTTAAGTCCCCATCCTGTGGAGTGCTGAGCATCCCTGATTCTCCCTGGTTTTCCATAGGTGCCCATCCCGCTGTGCCCTAAGGGAACAGTAGCTTTCCAGGCTGCTTTGCTGTATTGCCATGGATTTGCAGAGCCTCCCTCCACTGAAAATCAGTCCCCATGATTGAGAGAAGGTTACCTGGCTGTCCCAGTGAAATAGCAGCTGTTAACCAAAAAACAATCTGTGTAGAATTAAGGATTGCTTTGCCTCCGCAGGTGTGTGCCCAGCTGTGCCGGAGACCATGCTACTGCCCCTGGGTGCCACCGCGCTGCCCCCGCGGGTCCCCCCTGGTCCTGGACGGCTGCGGCTGCTGTAAGATCTGCGCCCGGCGCCTGGGAGAGCCCTGTGACTTCCTCCATGTCTGCGACCAGAGCCAGGGCCTCGTCTGCGACTACAGCGCGGCGCCCGCGGGGACAGGAGCCACCTGCAACTGTGAGCACAGGGGTACCCGCTGCCCCCGGGGATGCCCCCGCGCCCCCCAGCCCAGCACACACCCCAGCTCCGGCCAGGGCCAGGCATCCCTCAGCGCTTTCAGGGAAGCGGTTAAGGCTCTGAAAGCAGCTTTATTGAGGCTGATGCGTGCAGCTTGGCCTTGTGCTGCAGCTCCAGCCAGCTCTCGTGCCATTTACCAACTGGGGATTCAGTGGTTTGAGCGGGGATGGACACTGGGGTCCCAGGGATGCTGCAGTCACCCGCCATGGCTGGAGCCTGAGGGTCCTTCAGGGAAATTTCAGAGAAACTTTTTCTAGCCCGAAAACCCTGAAAGGCAAGGGCAGAGCTGAAGGGCAGTAGGGTTCTCACCAAGTGGTGAGCTGCTGCTTTGGAAATGCAGAGATCAGGAGAGGAGGCAGGAAGGGGAGGAGGTTGGTGCAAACCTGTGTCTGCCCCACACACCTCTCAGCCACTTCTGGTGCCCCCCTGTTCAGTTGCTTCATGCCAGCCCTGCAGTTTCCCCCAGCAGTGCCCTCTGCCATCCACATCTCTCTGTCACTTTGTCCCTAACGGGCTCCCCGGCTGTCACTTGCAGTTGAAGACAGCGAGGAGGGCTGTGAGGTGAACGGCCGGGTCTATCGAGACGGAGAGGTTTTCCAGCCCAGCTGCAAACTCCAGTGCCGCTGCCTGGACGGGGGCTTCACCTGCGTCCCGCTCTGCCAGGAGGACGTCCGACTGCCCACCCCGGATTGCCCCTACCCGCGGCGCGTGGAGGTCCCCGGGAAGTGCTGCCCTGAGTGGATCTGTGAAGTCCGGGACTGGCACCTCCTCCGGGATGCTGGGACAGGTAAGATGCAGGACATGCCAATGAGGGGGTGCCCACGCAGGTCTCTGGGGATGGTCCCTTCACCCCAGGCTGTGAATGTCAACAGGAGACACCTCACTGCACATTTCCCTGCCATGCAGGGCTATGCCCGCAGCACCTGCAGGGCACACTGCACAGCGCCTGGCTCTAACCACCCTTTTTCCCCTCATCTCTTTCCATCCAGCCCCCGGAGCAGCGTCCCCGCCGCTGCCGTACCCCTGCCAGGAGTGGGGCACGGAGTGGAGCGCCTGCTCGGCCACCTGCGGCGTGGGCTTTTCTACCCGCGTCTCCAACCAGAACCGCTACTGCAGGCTGGAGACTCAGAGGCGGCTCTGCATGGCCAGACCCTGCCCGGCTCTGCCGGCAGCATCCCCGGCGGTAAGTGAAGGCCTCAGTGAAGCTGGTGCCTCTGGGCAACAAGTCTGACTGAGAAAGGGAAATGTCAGCCAACATGAGCCATGGGGATCCCTGATTACCTGTGGGCATCCCATCACCCCTCCCCAGCCACAAGTTGACCATGTCTCGGGGACAGATAAACCGTCTCCTGAAACTGCGCTTGGAAAACAGCTGATGGCAGGTGCAGACCCGAATTTTGGGGTCTTTGGATGTCTGAATCCAAGAGCACCATGGATCCCACATAACCCTGAGCCCTGCAGGTGGGCTCGACCTGCCCCTATGGCTGGAGATGCATGGGCAGCTCCTGCCTGGCTCCCTGCCTATACCCGAGAGGCAGGGCTCTACCACCCCTTCAATTAGCCTGGCACAGCCCCAGCGCAGACACGGTGCAAAACTGCCTTGCTCGCACGCAGCCGGCTCTTTCCAGGGCCAGGCACCCACACTGCCACATGCCCCTGCTCCCTAGACATGGGGGACACACCACCACCCCCTCCGTGTCCCCATCACTCTCTGCTTTGCTTTTCCAGAGGGGAAGAGGAGGTCGTTTGTAGCTGTGCCCACTCTGGTTGCATCCTGGAGCCAACACCTTGTCCTGGCAAAGAGACTGGTGCAAGCCCACGGCACTGTGGTTTCGGTGGAGACAGAGAACTCATCCCTTAGGAAACTGGGGAAGAACTGATGGACTTTGGCTGCAAAGGAGGGTGGAAATAGAGACCAAGATCCCTGTGTTACCCAGCAACTGCCCCCTCTGTGCACCCCACTGCCCCAGACAGGGTTACTGGGCAGCATCCCTGAGTTTCTTAGGCTGAATGAAACGAGAACTGGGGAAACCCTGCCCCGAGCGTGAACCCACCCGAGAAACCAGGAATTGGTCCTTTCCCAGATTGGTGGGGCTTTTGGCGAGGTGATGCTGCTCCTCCGCCACGTCACGCACACAGCTCTGCTCTGCGGGGGCTGTGAGAGAGACCGTCTCCAGCACCTGGGAGCCCAAATCCCCAGGGGGAACCCTCACGCCTCAGCCCCCCGGGGAAGGAGCAGGTACATCGGGACGCACACCACAAGTCACCGCCGCACCAGGCTGAGCAGCCTGGCCGTGCACGAGCTCAGCCATCCCACAATATCCACCCTGCAGCCGCCTTCCTGGGCATGGGCAGAGGCATCCTCCTGATGGCAGCTCTAATTCACCTTCCCCACATCTCTCCAGAATAAACACGAACCTTCCTGCTCCGCCTGGCCTCCTCCTCTCCAAAGCACTGGCGGTTTGGCAGGGCTTCGGCGAGCGAGGAGCTCAGACGCCGGAGACACCACTCCGCAGCACCAGACATACCGCCTGCCATCCAAGCGCATACCCCGCGAGCCAAGGCCAAAAGAAAAGCAGGAAAAAGAGAAAACAAATCGCAAAGATGAATCGGGGCCCTCTCCCGACGGGCTGGAGCCGCTCCAGCTATGCAAGAGTCGGCGCAGGAGTGCTGCTCGGCAGCTCTGCCTTCACTTTCTCACAGCGATAATCCTTCTGGATGATTGAAAAATGAAACTCAAATGCCCTCTAACGGCCTCGCACAAGCGTGCAGAGGGAACGCGCGTCTCACCGTGGGGCAAGAAGGGCAGCTGGAAGGAGCAGCGGTTTAGGTGATGTGTCCAGGTGAGATCTGGGCAGTTTAGATGTGTATTCGTGGAACTGAAAATAAAGACGTGCTCATCTAGGTGTGGAGCTTGTCTGGGCCTGTCTGTGCGGGGTGAGCCCTGGGGAGCCCTGCTGCTCACTCAGCTCGGCTGCTGCGGGAAAGGTCTGACCCAGGACCGGGCAGCTTGGAGGCACCTCAATTCAGGCTGCTTAGAATAAGAAAAGAAAAAAAAAAAAAAGTGAATCAAAGCACTGAAAGCATTATGACAGTATATTATATCCTGGATTAAATTCTGCCCCTTTGTTTTTACCCAGCTGTAACTCCATCAGCTCTGCCGATGTGTCCGGGTCTCCGCTCGCTGCCGGGATGCACAGGAGAGCACGGCATGGCACTGGCTGCATTGCTGCCGGGTCTGCAGCCCCAGGCACAGACCAGGCTATGCCTCTTTTCAGTCTCCCGAAAACCAAAGCCTAAATTCTCCCCCTGTAACTCATCCCTCCTCCCGCCAGCCCCACACCTCCTCCGCTCACCTCGGACCAGGATTTCCCCCATATCACGCCACCATCATCACCAGCTGACTGTCCTCCTGGACCAGGCCAATATGATACCGGGGCAGATTTGGAGGTGCAGGGGCAAAAGGCTGAATGGCAGACGGAGTTCCCATCTCCTGCCCGGGAGAAAGCCTCTCCACAAGCAGCAGGAAAGGCAGCAGGGCCAAGGCAGCCGCTCGTCCACTCCCCCAGCCCCTGCAAGTGCTGAAAATGAAGTTAAAGTCAAGGATGCTTTTCAGACACCTCTTGATGGGGGGATGGGGGGGGGGCAATCTCACTGCTCACGCAGTAAAACACTGCTTACAAAGAGAATTATTTACTGTGGTCATCTGGTGCTCTGCCTGAATACAAATCATTAATTCAGTTTGATACAGGGGACACGGTGAACCTCTGGCAGACAGCAAATCGCAGAATGAACGCAGCCCGGTCTGCAGCTTTTGTTGACTTATTTCACCTCTGCGATGGCTGTGCCAAAAAAGCAGTGACACAAGCTCACGTAGACTTAAAAAACACAATGTTCCTCAATTGACATGGGTAAGACATGTTCTGTGTACTGAAAATCCTGTTTTTAAGCCAGCTTTTGTTTGAGCATGTTGGGACACGGCCACCAAGGCCGGGTGAGCTGCCGGGGTGGAGTGCTGCCAGGGCTCTCACCCCCTCCCAAATCCTGCCCAGCCACCTCTGGGTGATGGTAAAAATCAAAAGGTCACTTTTTAAGCAGCAACCTGTAATTCTTATCTCAAACAGAAATGACTCAATGCACCTCTGCTATAATTTTCCTTTTTTTTTTTCTGCAAAATGTCATTTCTCCCTGATTCACTGAGCAGAAAACATCTAAATAATGAATTAATGAATCCAAATAAATCAGAGTTATTTTTCCCTAAGAATACAGGGAAATCAGCTCTTGCAATGTGATTGCCAGTCTCACAATATTTGCTCTTCCCTCTAAAGCCCTGCTACCCTGGAAACATGTGCTTATTTGAGGATCGGGTTTATTGCAGCCTCTGACACAGCAGGTCCTGGGCTTTGCCTGCTGCTGTGGGGCAGGAGGTAAATATTCTGCCATCTCCAGATGATTATGGTCACCTGCAAAGATAAAAAAAACCCCAAACCAGATGACAACTCACCCCTGTCCTCGAGGCATGCTGCCACATCTGCACACATAAACGGCATGTGATTTGACAACCATATTCCCGAACCAGCAGTGAGCAACAGATGACAGCTCATTTCAGCACCAGCACACTCAGCAGCCAAAGGAGAAACTGTGTGCTGCTGCATGAGTAAACAACGTACATCAGAATAGTTTTTTCCAAGCCATTCTCATGATTGATGATTTTTAAATGCATGGCGTTGGCTGAGAAAGGGCTGGATGAGCCCCTCATTAAAGCTAAATGCTTTCAGATACCTCCCTGAAGACAAGAGTGCAGCGCTCAATAATAATAAAAAAAGGCAGATCAAGGCCCTATTTTTGCTGTTGGTGAAGGGCCTTGAATTGGCTGCCTAAAAGCCCATCACTCCAGTTATGTGCTTGCTACCCACAGGAGCTCTCCCAGCCCTGTGTTCTCACACTGCCCTGGACGCGCCAGCAGCAGCATCGCTGCCATGTGCCAGATCCAGGCACCGGAGTGGAGCATCCTGATACGGGATGCTCGGGCAGCATCGGGTGGTAGCACCTCTATGGTGAGTGAAATCATGGGTCAAGAGGACACCTTAAACACACACGAGGGGAGCGGACCTGTGCCGCTGCGTGCGTGCCTCCAGCAGGTCCAGGGAGCAAGAGGTGTGGAGGGCACGGGGCTGCAGCCGGGCACAGGCAGTGCTCCCTGTGCGCTACCCCTCTCCTCTCTTCCCATGGCAGGAGGCACCCAGCCCCAAGACTTCATTTTGGGGATCGAGAAAGTTTTGTCTATGCTGCTAAGAGCAGCTCGTGACCCTTCCCATGACTACAGGAGTCTTCCCAGCCAGCTGCTGTCTCTGCCTCAGTTTCCCCAGTGGCTGATGCTCTGGGACAAAGGCAACTCATCCCAGTTTGTTCCTCTCATCTCGCTGCACTTCTGCACCTCCATAAAGTTGCTCTGCAAGTGCCACCCCGACCCCAGGCTGCAGGAGCAGCTGAGATGCATGGAGGTGAAGAGAGTGGGAGCAGGGCAGGATGGAGGACTGTCTTCCTGAGGGGTGAGCCCCTGTGGACCCCCTCCTCTGCTGCTGCTACTCCAGGAGCACAGTCCCACCAGAGCCTCTGCAAACCTCAGAAAAGCCACCTCCTCACCCCGTGGAAAGAGCTTTTAAGCTTCACCTCTTGGGGCAAGCCTGTAGTGGATAGATTTTATCACGTAAGCAGGAAATAACATGCAGCCTTTCCCATGGTTTATCTGCTCCAGCAAGCACTTTTTGAAGTCAACACACTGATACATACAACAAGCAGCTACTGTCCTCCCGTGTCTTGGGCTTCCCTACGCTGACCCCGACCTGCCATGCCTGAGCATGGTCCAGCGGAGATGTTTGGCTGCTCCCAAGGAGGGAAGGGCAGTCAGGATGGCCCGGCAGGACTTGCCCCTCTCCTTCCCCACTGGCAGATGAGACATCAGCCTCTTCCCACCCCCTGGCCCTAGATTAAGTTCCAGGAAAGCAGGTGGCCATGGCCCTTCCTGGGCCCAGCCCTTCAAATAAAGTTGTTTTGCCAAGGTCGTTTCCCTGTGGCTTGCCAGGGTAAACCTTCTCCCTTCTGATTGCTGGCATGTTTACTCCTGCGCCCAGAGATAAAGTTATTTCTGGCCTCATTTATGCGGCAGCAGCTGCTCAGCAATGCAAACGGGGGCTGCCTTTCCTTGGGGGTCCTCCCTGGGGTCGCTGGTTTTAGCTCTTGCCCCAACCTCACGGTACCTGGGTGTCTTCTGCGTGACATCCCCCGCGGCAGGAGAAGAAGGTCACAGCCTGTCTCGCATTCCCTCCCTGCGTGGGTCAAAGAGCTGGGGCGGGGGAGAGGATTTTTGTACTTGGGAAGCGATATAGAAAGTGGCAGCAAGAGCAGGTCATTGCTGTGTGCTTGGGGAAGGTGCAGCCCTTCGGCAGGGAGCGGGGCTGCTGGCATGGTGGCATGGTTGTCTGCTGGAGCGGGATGGGCAGCACGAACCCCATGGAGAGCTGCCGATCTCTGCCTTACCCCTGTTCCCGGTGTTCCTGGATGGACGGTACGGTCTGAGCAGCGGGGCCAGGAGAAAGGCTGCCAGGAGTGGAAGTGAGGGGCGGTTCATGGGATTCAGGCTTCCAGCCCCCGGTCTGGAGGGACGGGGGGTTTCTCCTCACCCCGAGTGGGACAGAGCAGGACCAGGCTGAAAGCTCTGGTCCCCGTGGTCAGACATCTTCTACCCGCCCCCCGGCAGAGCCCCCCCTCCCTGCTCCCTTCCTCCCTCTCCCTCCAGGCACGCACGGCGTCCGAAATAGCCGTGGGCTTGCGTGTCCCCGGCGCCCGGCTCGAAATATCTCAAGTGGGCTGGTGGCAGGCGCCCAGGGAGCGGCGGAAACCTCCGGACACTGAGGCTCTGCGCTGAGGCGGCCCTCACCACATCCTCCCCACGATCCGGGGGAGCGCCTGCGCCCCAAAAACCCCCGAACGGGGCCCGGCAGGAGCAGGAAGCACAGACCTGGGGAACGCAGGGCTGCCGGCTCCGCGCACGGCGCTGCCAGGGCCACCCCGCCCCTGCCACCACCGAGCCCTGCCACCACCAGCACCGCCCCGGCAGCGGCCACCCCACCGTGGGACAGGCCACCGCAGCGCTCGATGGCCACCGAGGCTGTCAGCCCGTGGGCCGGCAATGGCAGCGGGGTCCTGTGCCCCGTGGACACCGCCTTCGCCCAGCGCTTCTTGCCCGCCGTCTACCTGGTGGTGATCCCCCTGGGGCTGGCGGGGAACGGGCTGGGGCTGTGGCACCTCTGCACCGGGCGTCGGCGGGGCACCCGCCATCCCCTCGTCCTGCTGGTGGGCAACCTGGGCCTGGCCGACCTGCTGTACGTCAGCACGCTGCCATTCCTCGTCAGCTACTACCTGCGGGGCAGAGTCTGGCTCTTCGGGCAGGGCTGGTGCCAGATCACCCGCGGCCTCTTCCACCTCAACCTCTACGCCAGCATCGGCTTCCTCACCTGCATCAGCGTCCACCGCTACCTGGGCATCGTGCACCCGCTGAAGGTGCGGGGCAGGTACCTGGGGGCAACCTCTTCTGCGTGGCTCAGCGTGATGGTCTGGTTGTGGGTCATCGCACAGATAGCTCCTGATTTCACCTTCAGCAAGATGGATGACATGGGGACGCGGTGCCATGACACGACAGGGCACGAGAATCTGGGCGTTTACTTGCCGTACACCGCAGCCATCACCGTGACTGGGTTCGTCATCCCGTTCCTCATCATCATCGGGTGCTACTGCCATGTGGTGGTGGTGCTCTGCAGGAACGACACCATGGACCTCAGTCTCAGGAGAAGAAGCATCAGACTGGTGATTCTCGTGATGGTCCTCTTCTCCATCTGCTTCCTCCCCTACCACATCTTCAGAAACCTCAACTTGTTGTCTCGAGGCTGGCAACTGCAAGGGTCCTGCACGCAGGCTTTAAAGAACATCTATGTTTCCTACCAGGTGACCCGGGGCCTGGCCAGCCTCAACAGCGCCTTCAACCCCCTGCTCTACGTGATGACCAGCGAGGACTGCATGTCACGTATGAGTACCATCCGCCAGAGAGCCAGCCAGTCCCTGGCGTTCACCTTCAGGAGGAAAACCTTTTGCCAGGCAGATGAGAAGAAGATAAGCATCATTCTTGGCGAGGAGGAAGCTTCTGATGAGCTCTGAGGTACCCAACACCCCCACCAAAGGATGCACCACTTCAGTTTGCTCTTGGCCCCTTCTTGGCGGCAGCCCCCCACCTTGATGCCTGTTTTGCAGAGGGATGGTGACTGCAGCATCACTGGTTCCAGTCTCACACAAGGGACAGACAGGACTGCCAGTGTCAGGGAGCAAACTGGGACCAGGTTTTCGAGCAAAGCTACTCAACCCAAACATTTTGCCTATAGTACACCTGGAGATGGAAAGATACGAACACTGCGTTTACTCCAGTCCTGAAGTATTTCTCAGTCCAGCCCCCAATGCAGTGGTCCGAGCTGGTTAGCATCCCCCTGGCCGCTCATCGAGCTCCTCAGTGAGTGAGGGATGGGGGTGAACAATGTCTTGTCCCCTCTCCCACAATGATCGTGAGTTTGAGACAGGATTCCCTCCTTCACCCAAGGAGAGGGCACCCGTAATTAATTACCTGCATCGCAGAACAGCTGAGAGGGTGAATTTTTGCAGGGGGAAGTGCTTTGGAAATGGAAATATTCATAAAAATATCAGGTTTTAAATATATGACTAATCTGTGCCAGTTCCTGGGTTAGTTGTTCCTGGGTGACTGAGCTGCTTCAGGATCTGTGCTATCTTCTACTGCCCACCTCCTTCACAGAAGAAAAAAGCATTTTAGCATTACTCACTCTTTTTTGGAAGAGCATACAGCAGACAACAAATTGGCATTTTAAAGTTTCTGGAGGCTGTTGGTTGGGTTTGGGGTTTTTTTGCAAGGCGAATGACTGCAGTAACCTGAACCACCGCTTTCAGCAGGCAAATCCCAGGAGACTTTCGAAATCTTCAGGTGGGTGGCTGCGTTTTACTCTTGCATCCAGCCTCGCGAGGGGATTAGACATGTCTATTAAAAATTAGACATGCAAAAAAAAAAAAAGAGAGGCAACGCTGTTTTGAAGGCTTGCGAAGGCAAGATTCAACGGCGAAGGCAGTCCGTGTGTCATCGCCGGGGGCTGTGGGGGTCTCTGCTTCGGGGGGAGCAGAGGCTCCCAAGCAGCGTTTTGGTTTTTGCTCTTGGTATTCCCCACCACGAACAGCTTGAACCTTTCGGTCCTTGTGAAAGGAGCAACATGATTTGCAGCAGCAGATCTCGCAGCTCAGCCGAAGGAAGTGGATGGCGAGTTAAAATCAGCCTGTGCTGGGAAAGTGCCGCCCCACGGACGCTGCGCTCTTTGGACCAAAGCCCGATATTTATCGCAGTCAGCTGCTCCTCACACGGACCCACCTTTGCTGCTGCGCAGAGGGAGCCGGGGCTGGCTTTCAGATGGCGTTAATATGTCTGAAGTGCAAATAAACACCTAATGCTTTCAGTCGTGAGTCGTCTGGCTTCTTTTAAAGCTTTACAGGAACACAGGAGCCAGCTGGCCTACGGGCTGGAGCGGGGGCCCGCCGGCTGCAGGGACCGGTGACGAGTTTCCCAGGGCTCTGCAGACGGGGAGCTGCGGGGAGCGCCACCTGCCTGCGCGGGGAGACTGCAGGCAGCCGTCAGAGAGCAGCGCTGGGCCAGGCATGCGCTAAGGTAGGTCCCCAAAATCTGCTCAGCACCTGGCAGGGGCCCAGCAAAGCCCTGAAACTTTCAGCTCCCACCTCATCCAAGAGGAAATCAAAAGACAAAGCTGAAATTCCCAAATGAGTTGTTCTTCTGTCAGTTGTTCTTCTGTCTCTGCTGTAGGGAAGATCTTTGGGACATTAGGAGCAGCTCTGGTCTCTGCTGCTTGCACACCTTTCCCGGATCTGGGCTTCTCCAGAGCTCTGAACTCTTCTCCTCTTCTCCTGAAAAAATACCGACGCTTCTGAAAGCTGTCCAGCTCTTCCATCGTCACACATGGATCCCATCCATGATGCTACAGCTCCCCACAGCCCACAGGAGCTGCAGCACCCTGTCACTGCACCCACTTTGTGCATGATTGATTGAAATAAAGCATCACTGCATCCCGGGGCGGGAGCACTGCGTAGGAAGTGCCAGCAAACTCTGCTGTCACCTTCTGCATCGCTGTGCCCAACTCTGTCTTCTCCAGCGTCCCCTCACGTCATTGTTAATGATGATTTAAAGATCTGTATCCGGAGAAGCATCTCTGAGCCTTAGGGACAGTTGCAGCCATAAATCTGCTCATTTTTCTGTGTCCTGCATCTGTCAAATCAGCAAAAGCCATTAAGGATCTGTGTGTTGGGATGATGGCCCTGAGATACAAGGGGTTTTCAGTATCTCTTGCTTTGCAGTACCCTTGATTCTCAGGCAATGTTGCCTCCCCTTGTAAGCTGCAGCAGTGAGCTCCTTCCCTTTATTAGCTACATGTGTAATTAAGAGCCAACCGCTGGCACATGAGCCCGTGTGGCCAGCTTCTGCAGGTGATGATGGAGCAGCAAAGCAGCCCTCCCTCCTCCAGCCCTCGCCATCAAGGGAGGCTCCTTCACTCGCAAAGGGCAGCTCCTGCTCTCTGTGGGACACTGCAGGTGCATGGTCACCGCTGGGGACCCGCTCAAAACATGTGGGCACCACTGACCCCTCAAAACCTCCCCAGTGGTCATTATCCCCTGGCAGCAGAGGGGTGGCATCGTCCCTGGAGCAACCAGCACGGGCACCACTTGCTCTTTGCCGGTCCCCATTCATGGCATGGGGAGGGGAGGATGTAGCGTGTGTTTCGTCAGTGGGTGAGGGGACAAGGAAGGCAGGGACCTGCCCTAGTCCTCCTTCCCCTTCTCCCAGCAGCTCTGGGAGCCCAGCTTCTCCCAGCTGCTGCTGGCAGGACGGGGTCAGTGCCCACCGGAGTTGCTGTGCTGTGGTTGCATCCTGCACCAGGCATCGGCCTCGGCTCCTGCCTGGCACAAGCGCAGGGAGAAGTCCTGAGCAGAAGACTTGCGGCAGCACCTGTGCCGGCACCCGCCTGCTCCGGGGCTGGCTCTGAGCGAGGTCCTTTCCCCTCTCCTGCAGAAACCTTCCAGCGCCCACAGGTTCCTTTACGCAAGCTGCACATCCTCATGGGGTGAGATGGCTCCGCAGGAAGGAATAAATTAATTTCACCTCTTTTGGGCTCCTGGCTTAAGATGATCTGAATGTTCCTCTTTCCCTCCCCTGGCTATTTGTTGCTGGACTTGAAGATGCCTAAAATTAGGCGAGAGGAATCCCACCTGTACCATCTGCTTTTCCCACAGACTCTCTGGCACAGCAAAGTGGAGCAATGAACTTGTCTGCAAATCTGACCCCAACACAGATTTTTTATTCCCTTATCCAGATTAGACCCAACCAACAAACCAAACATGGTAGGAACTCTCCGGCTGACATTAATGGGATTGGGATCAAGCCTGGAAATTTGGCAGCATTTCTTGCCTCATTAAATAAACCCCTCCTGGTTGAGGATTTGTTGCAAACACAGTCAAGATTTGTTACTTTAAGGAGAACTTTTGAGCTGACAGCCCTGGGAAGCCATTCAGGCAGTATTAACAGCCGCATGTACAGATGCACAGATGTACAGATGTACAACCATTTTCCTTCCCTAAAATGCAAAACTGTTTTTCTTGGCACGCAAAACATTCTACAAGAAGAAAGTACCGCTATCAGAAAGTACAGCTAAATGCACAGGGCTCAACTCTGTTTGATTCTTTACTTCACTTTGCACACATTTCTAAAAAGAGCCTAAACACGCTGCGTTTCCAAGGTCTGTGTGTTTCCAGAGGCACTCAGCAAAGCGAAGGGGCGAGAGGCTCCCGCGGGCGAGCGGTGGGGAGCGGGAGCGAGCAGCGAGTGCCACAGGAGCCGCAGAGACGCCCTGAGTTCAGCCAAACGCTCGCCAGGGCTTCTTCAACAGCTGCTGGCTGCGGAGGTGCAGGACATCAGCCCGCTGGAGCGGGAGGATTTGCCCCCAGCGGTGAATACAGAGTTCATGGCGTGTGATACATGGCCTCTGGCTGAAATCTGGCCCTGACCGAGCCGCCCACCTCACTTCAGGGGGGTTGGTATCGCTAAACAAGCGTGGGTCGTCTGCCCTGTGCTAAAAACCCTTCTGCACTTGTGTCGGAGACTTCCCCAGCCTGGGGGAGCGGGAGCCGCTGCTCGGACAAGGGCTGGGGGCGCTGGGGACTGAGACGGTGCGTGGGGTCCCCGCCGTGCAGACAGGGCACCTCCGTAACGCGAGAGCCCCCGGGCCCAGGCGGAGGTGTGAAGACCACGTGCAAAGCTGCGGGAGAAACAGCGTGAGCAGGAGGCTCCCGCAGGTCTCGGCTCCCCGTTACGCCGGGCACCGGGCAGCGGGACTTCGCCTTTTACGGCGTGGTGGGAGGCTGCAGTGCGCACACAAAAAGGGATGAGTCACTCAGGTCACTAATGAAAGGTCACAGCATCCTCAGATTCAGCGAGAGGCATTTATTTCTTCAGCAAAACAATTTCATTGCTGAAGTACCTTTGGCTACAGGCACAACAGACCTGACAGGTTATGTTATTTACCAAGGATATCGATCAGGCTGGGGAAGGAATAGTAGATGCAATTACTCCAGGTGACCTGGGAAAAAATGGTAAGTATACCTGGGAGTGGGTGCCGTTGGTGAAGATTTTAACAAAAGAAAAATCTGAGTCTTTGTCTATGCTATGCAGAGTGTTTTGGCATCTGGGAGACCAACAGCTTGTGAAGAAGAGCAAATCACATAAATAGAATAACATTTAGCATGACTGTGTGAGGCCGTCAGTCTAATATTATTCCTGCAGTGCACGCAGTTATAAATAGGTGATGCCGTGTAGCGTGGGACCTGGGGAGAGCGAGAGCTACGGAATGCACTCGCAGCTCGGCGGCAGCGGCACTGCGCAGCTTGCAGCACTAACACGCATTTGTATGTGCGTTACGGAGCGACTGCGGCTGCACCCTGCAGGCAGGGATGTGTCCTGGAGGACTCGGTGAGCCCAGGCTAAATAGAGGTATGCCATTTTTCAGACCATCCCTCCAAATATCCCACAGCGGCAAGCCCTCCGCGCCCCTTGCCATCAGTGCTGCTCGTTGCTCAAGGCGGGGGGGTCAGCACAGAGAGCGGGGCAGCGAGAAACCCCCGTGGTGCTCCGTGCACCATGACCTACACTGGACACTATAGTTTAAATTTCGCCCAACGCCTCCGCTCTGCCCCAACCAGGAGATGCTCAGGTCGGATCCTGCTCCCTGAAGAGCCCTTTGTGCCGCGGCGCAGCCCAGCCAGCGTGAAATTCTTCTGCTTGTTTGGGCTCATGGGTAAAACGTTTACCCTAAGGAGCATCAGAAAGCTGCTGGGCTTCTTGGTAACACCGCGGCTCCTCCTCGGAGAGGCTGCTTCCATGCTGTGCAGAGGACATCCAAGGACAGGAGGCAGATTAACTCCATCCTGGCTGCCTTTGCTCTGATGTGGAGGTACCACTCAGCAGAGGTGGGGGAGAACTGCACACCACAGCTCCCAGTCAGCTCTTGCCAGCCCAGACCACTGCTGAGCCTCCGGTCCAGGCTGTTTGGGGTGAGAAGGTCCCATGGCAATGGGAAGCTGCTGGCCCAGAGGTGAGCTCAGGGGTAGGCTTGGTGGTGGTGATACGAAGAGCCAAGCACTCTCACTCAATGAAGTGTTATTTGGTTGTGGAGGCAAAAATCCCCCTATAAACGAGTGCACAATGCTGGGATGGCAACACAGTGCGGTGCTGAGAGCCCAGAGGAGCCAGGGATGCAGAGAGCCCTTGGGACGCAGCCCATCTGGGTGCCTGGGGCTGTCCTAGACCCCAGTGGGTCTGCGATACCCAGCAGATGCTGCAGCCTCCCCAGGGCTGCCGGGGGGAAGCACCTTTCTTTGTGCAAAGCAGAAACAACAGTCCCATCACCGTAGCCACTGCCCCACTGCACTGAGCTGGGAGGTGGGAATAGCTGGGGCAGGTCTGCCCCGGGGCCACCTGCAGAACAGAGACACCAACGGCACAAGGTGCACAGTGAAGGAGAGGGGCCCCATGGGCTGAAATATCAGGGAGAACTCTGTGGTTTGACCCACCTGTCCATAGGGATGAGGATAAGCCATCTCTCCATGGCTGGATTTTGTGGCCACAGCTGGTGGTGGAGGAACCAGTCGCTGGGTGGGTCAGTGCCTCTCCCCGCTCCTGACCGGGTCTCCATTTCATAACTCCTCATCCCCAGATTTACTGCCGGTAGCTCTGGTTAGCCCCAGTGGGAGCAAACCCAGCAGCACGGAAGGCAAGAGGAGGGTTTCTTTTCCTTTCCAGTGTCGCACGGGTGAGGAGCAGAGGGTCCTTCATGGAAGAACCCGAGTAGCAGACTCAGCCTGGCAGTATGGGGCAGCAATCTCTCCCAAAGCCACAGCACAGGGATGAGCGATGGACTTGCAGTTGCATCAACACCCGCAAGTCCCAGGCTGGGAGACAGCTCGCAGCTCTCAGTCCTCCTACATAAAGGGCAGTTCTGCAGCCACAAACCCCAAAACGGCCATGCCCTGAGTCTGTTGCCTGGCCCTGGGTGGAGGTGCCCTGGGTGGATATCCAGCGGAGTATCATCTCCTGTCACTGCTCTGCCTCAGCTCCCACCCCAAGAAACATTCAAACAAGGGACCTAAAAGTTAGCCAAATATTTCTGAACCCAGAGAAGACTCCAGTGTATTTTCCCATTTAGCTCAGGTGGTTTGCCTGCCTCCAGAAAAGCCCAGTGTTAATTTGATTCCCTATAACCAATTCATGGCAGATCTGGCGTCCTGATGCCCGGAACAGCTGTGGTTCCTGTGCCGCCGTTTGCTCTGCCCCAGGGACACCGCACAGCCCCTGAGCGGGGCTGGAAAGAAAGGAGCGGGGCTGGAGCGGGGCACAAACAGCTGCGCCAGGCGCACACAGGAACATCTTTGCATTTGCAATTCAGAGAGGATATGTCTCATCTCCCCAATTAATCCTTCCAGAGCAAAGCCCGGAGAGGAGCAGCTGGAAAATCTCCGCATACAAACAAGACTTAGTAAAATCTGCAGTTCTGAGGCAGAGGAAGAAATACGTCCCCAGCACAGTGCTTTCACCTCAGGAGAAAACAAATATTTTCATTTTGTTGTATTCGTGCCCCACCGGGAACCTGCTGTGCTCTCAGGCACGGCACCGCTGGGAGCATTTTCACAGGGCACTTGGCAGCTCCCTCGGCTGGGAAATCACTTGTGGTCCCAAAGCTGGAGCCGCTTCTGGCCGGGGGAGGCTGGTGGCCGGGACCAGCCTGTGGAGCATCCCTAGCAGGGAAAGAAAAGAGCATCTTGATGGAATCAAACACTGCATCGGAATAAGTTGGTGCCTGGCCGGGACGCGCCGTCAGCGTCTCAGCACCGGTTCCCTCAGCTTCGGAGGCAGAACAGGAAAGGGCATCTTGAGTTTTACTACTAAATGCACTTTTCCCCAGTTGAAGTGCTGGGGCCAATTTGTTTCCTACCGGGTTATTTTTAGCATCGAAATGAGCCATTTGCTGTAAACTGTCTGCCTGGGAAGCGAAGCCCCGGGGCAGCAGACAGCGCTGCCGCAGCTCCTGCACCACGAGGTCACCGCTCCAACTGCCGGCACGGCCGAATCTCACCCGGAGCACGGCTCAGCTCACCGGTGGGATGGGAGCCACCACCATTTGTTCCTCAAGCACACCCAGGCAGCACGCACATGCGCTGCTGGAGCCGGGAGCCTGCGGTGCCCTGCGGTGGGACATGCTGCCCTGTGGCTCCCCGGTGGGAAGGAGGGTGCCACGGGACGCGGGGACCCGGTTAATGAACCCCCCATGTGGGCAGACACCTTTGGCACTGAAGCCACTCACAGGGCTCCCAGTAGGGGCCGTGGCGCTCACCAGGTGCCACGTGGGTTAAGATGTGGCACACAGCATGCCAGAGCCCATCGCTTGCCCAGGGGTGTCCCACAGGAACCCTACGGCGGTTCAGGACCTTTCCCGTCCCCGCGGCTCAGTGCCGGCGTGGCAGGGGCTCCCCTGCAGGACAGGGGCGAAGCTGTCACCGGAGCACCCTCCGCAAGAGCTTCACATATTTGCAATTCATTCCCAGACCCTTTGGCCCCCCACCCTTGACCTTCCTGGCAATCCCGCGGGCTGTGATGCAGCAAAGTCATTTATAGCATCGTGACGCTGCCACGGTGGGAGCAGAGGCACACTCAGGATCAGGCCCTGCTCTCCATTTGGCCAAGGGTTTGACACGGCCGTGTTTCTATGGTGAGTCTGCAGTGGTGGCTGTGGCAGCTCATCTCCAGATCAACCTTCCCAGGAAGCGGGACCCTTCTCCAGAAACATTCCCAAAGCCTTTTGTCACTAGGGTCCAGTGGCTCCTCGCAGGGACCAGCCCACCCCGCCACCAGCAGCAGCACCACAGAGCCTCCCACCCCCCATCCCCAACCCAAACTGGTTTCCAGTTCTGATTTAACAGGGTCTCAGCAAATATTTCCACAAATTATTAAGCAGGGGCATTACTATTTTATCTTACTGTTTTATTATTAAAGCCAAAATCTTAAAACCAAATAAATGAACCAACTGTCGTGGCTGAGATCAAGAACTTGCTAAAGCAGAGCAGCACCTTTCCCGTTTGGTTGCGGTCCAGGCACTTTATGGCAGGTACTTTGTGCCTGGCTGATGTTCAACTGACAGCTTTCCAAGCGTATAAAAAACTTATTAGGCTGAAAATAGAGTTTGTGACCATAAACTGTCAAGAGCACTGTCAGCATTTCCAGCCCAGGTCTGCTTTGTGTACAACCAACGGCAGGTCGGGCTGCCGGGGGGAGCAGGGGTGGGGAGGATGGGGCTGTGTGGCCCCTTGCAGGACCTGTTTTGGGTAGGAAAGCTCACAAATGGGCTGTGGGGCATCAGGAGGGGGCACGGCCGAGGTTTAGCATGGCCGGTACCAGGCAAGGTGGATGAAGACAGTCATATGTGGAGCTGTGTCCACCTGACCTGGGGTTTGCCACCTGCAAGCCACATCCATGGTGACCATGCGGAGGCAATCTGCATTTGCAACCAGTTTATAGCCAACTCTTCATTAATTCCCTCTCTGAGCTTCCCTCCAGAACGCAGAGCAAAGTGCTGCAGCCGTCTGAGCTACAAAGAGCCAGGGAGAGAGGCAGCGGAGAAATCCCGGAGCCAAGAGAAACTGTGAGGTTCCCGAGGCTCCAGTAACCCCGAGCGTGGCCTGTAGGACAGGGACCAGTCCGCTCTGGCTGGCAGGAGGATATTTTACAGGAAGATTTATGGAGTCACGGGGCAGAAGCAAACGCTGCTACGAGCAGCCTGGATCCGGTCAGGGACTCTGCGTCCGCAGGAGAGGGCATCGCCGTGTCCCTCGCACGCAGAGGAGGGATCGCTCCCGGTGCCGCCTGGCCTGGGACAGGCGGGCAGTGCGCTCCTCCGGGCAGCTGCAGCCGGTTGTTATTCATATCTCGGCATCTAATCCTTTTTTGAAATGAACTAATCCATTGCTTTAAAAATATCCTGTGGCATTGCAAGGCTATAATCTCGGTATTAAATGGCATTAAAGCCAGAATAGCTGATGCTTTTACTGAGGCAAAAGAAAACATCTATTTGTTCTCTAAAAATAACCGACAGAAGCAGAGCACGCCAGGAGGGTGCCCGAGCCCCCGTTGTGGCCGAAAGCTGTGGAGGGTCAGACGCCTGCCAGAGCCCGTCCTCGGCCCTGGCTGCCACCCGGGGGTGGGTGGGCAGCGCAGCCGGAGGCGCGACGGCAGCCGGCACCGCATGTCCCGTTAATGTCGACCCCTTTGCTCGGGGACCGGGAGCTGTGTGCGCAGACAGAGGCGGCGGCGGCGATGCCCGAAGCAGCTTGAGCAGAGCTGGCGGGGTGCTCCCACCGCTCCCCACGTACATCGGGCAGTGGGACCGACTCAGACCCACACGGTTGGTCCCTATTTAGCATCCTTCGTCTGAGACCGTTAAGCAGCTTTGCTTATTTCAATCCATTAGAACTAGAAAAGCTTTTTAATAAATTCCCCGCCAGCCTGGAATTAGTAGATGTGGGCCAATTAGACACATTAATTAGGCGCTGGTTTAAACACAGATGAGGTTTGACTTTGTTTACCAACCTCGGAAGGAAGCAGCTTCTCAAAGTTCACCTCCAAAGGACTGAACAAACAAACAAGGAACGTTCGTTCCCGGTCACCAGCACCTTACAACAGAAACACATCACTTCCACTTCTATATTGTTTCCAGCTTTCTCTCTGCCTCCCCACGCAATAAAAATGAGACATTTAATCTCATAATGCAACTTCTCACTGGAAATCAATGATAAAGTACATTATCTCGCCTGGCCCGATCCTGCGGCTCCAGCCTGACCTTTCTCAAGCGCAGCGAAGTCGGGGGAAAGACAAAGGTCGAACTGAAGGAGCTTCCCAGTGGGAAAGCGTGAAACTTCCCTGTGCCTTGGGAGGGACTGCCCTGCACAACAGCGATCTGACACAGTTTGGTCTCACTCGTGCCCCCGCGCTCGCTCCATGCAGGAAGGAGCAGTGCCTGAGCGGTGAGACCGCAGAGCAGGCTGATGTCAGCACCATCTTAATGATGAGGGCTACGGCCCCGCTCAGAACACGCGGCTGTGTGCGGTACTGCCCGCACTGTCCCGGCTTCGTCAGCACTGGATTTGTTACTGGAGATGGATCCTGCTACCCTTGTCCTTCAGGGCAGCATTTATTCCACGAGGGCCTGTGACCTGTACGAGGTCAGAGCAAACCCCAAAAGGAGAAACCAGTGATGTCCCAAGCTCCCGTGGAAACAGGCAGCTGTTTTGTTGTGCCCGTCACTGAATGAGACCCTCTTCCAGCGCTGCTCCATCAATGGCATCCCCTTTTCCAGAAAAAGGATTTGCCTGAACCTCTGTAACTCCCAGCGTAGCAGGGAAAGGCCATGCCGAGGGAAGACCCATTCCACGAGACACTGCCAGGTGGGGATTGCTGCTGTGGGCAGGAGAACACCTTGGAGCCAGCCAAGGTCAACCCACCACAAGGCCCAAAGAGGACAGGGCTAGCAGAAACCCCGCTGAGGAAGTGTTCCTACTGCAGGGGCAGAGATGGTCCCCCTGCCCAAACAGCCCCAGCCACAGGGAGGGTGAGATCCCATCCACAGACCCTCTCCCTACGAAGGCAGCGCTTTGAGAAGGCTGTGCTCTACCATCTCTGCCCAAGCACTGCTGGCTGTCATTGCAGACGTGTTTGGAAACAAACGGTGGAGGATTCAGGTGGTCCACAACCATCTAAGATCAATGCCGCTGCTGAAGGAAACTGCGCAAGTAGCTTGTGCCTGTCTTCACCCATGGCTGGAGAGCCTCTCCCAGGGTTTTGCATGCTTGAACCTACACTGGCATGTTGGGCCAACGTCTGCACAGAGCAGCTGGCTTTGGATAACAAGCTACAGCATCAGCTTAATCCTCCCAATATTACCTGGGGACCCCAGAATTTGACCTGCAAGGCCTGGAGGCCCCAGAACCCCTCCTAAAAGATGTGTGACAGGCACTCAGTGATGTGATCACCATAAGATCTCCTTCCTCTGTAATGGAAACAACAGGAGCTCAATTAGCAGCACTGTGTCCTGTCTTCAAGGTTGGATGTCATTGCTGACAGTGGAAAAAATCACCAGCAGCTGGATGGCAGCAGGTGAAGCGTATCTTCTCTATCAGGCAGCCCCCACATTGCCCGGGGTCCGGAGGTTTGACAGCATCCCAGGCCCCATTAGCAGGGCTGCAAACGACCCTACGGAGAACATAAACCAGACACATTCCTCCAGCTGAGGCTTTGCCGCCTGATTTAGGAGACTGCAAGCACTACGATGTCAACCAGCAATCCACCGACAGCTTGTGCTGCTGGTGATGGATGCTGGAGCCTGTATTTTTTTCTTCAATAACAACTTTCATTAATGGTGCTGGCACGGAGGCTCGGCAAGGAGGAGGGAAGTGGCAAGTGTCCAGGGTGAAAGAGTTCACGGTTCCAGCGGGAAAGGGCACCGTGTCCCTCGTGCTGGCCATGGAAATGCAGAGGACAGGGCTGGAAGGGGCTCCGGGAGGGCAGCAAGTGACCCCCTGCTCCGGGTGGGCATCAGCTCTACCCAGAACACTTTCAGCAGACACCAAGACATCTGCTTATCTTATTTTTAAACTCTTCCAGTGATGGGGCTGCCACAATCTCCCCAAGCAATCTGTTCCAGTGTTTCACTGTCTTCATGGTTAAAAAGTTTTCCGTATGTCCAATTCAAACCTCCTCTGCTGCAATTAAAGCCAAAGCATCTTGTCCTCTCGAGAGATAGAGGTGAGATGGAGTGAGGAGGGATGTAAGCCTGCTCGATGGTTTGTTTCCCTTGTTTGTTTTACTCCCAGTCAAAAGAAGGAGAGCTTATTTCTCGAAGGAGATGCTGTCTCCTGCAACATGCAACTCACAGAAGTATCTTTCTATTTTTAAAAGTGGAAGATAAGGGTTACATAAAAGCTCAGGAATCCAGTAATGAGAAACAGGGTCTTCGCTTTGTGGGCTCTGCCTCCTACCACCGCTAATTCCCGCGCACCTTCGAGCCCACCTGGGCTGTCCGCAGCGCACCAGCGCGGGGAGGGTCTGCTCGCTGCCCCCCATGCCGGCACAGGGCTGGTGGGCCCTGCATCCCCCCGCACCCGCAGCATCTCACAAACACGTCAGAGAAATCAGCAGAAACACTGAACCTGGTTATTTTCTTCCTTTCTCCTCTCTTAAAACCGCAGTGGACGCAGCAGGCCAGGCCGGCTGGAAAAAGCAGAGAGGACACAGATAACGGGCAGCACGGTGCGTTCCTCGCCATGGTGGGTGTGAGGCAGCACCTCCCTGCCCGGAGGACGGAGCAGCGCAGGCCAGGGCTGCCCGCACAGGGATGGCACTGCAGGGCGGTGGGACCAGTCCCACCATGTGGGGACCCACTGTGTGGGTCCACACAGCCCAAAGGTCCCTGCTCCCAGGGAGGGCAGGCAGCGAGGGCGCTGGCACAAGCGATCCCTCCAGCCTGGGAGCACACAGCCGGATGCAACTTTGGGGAAAGGGACCGTTATTAACGTCACCGGCGTGGGATGAAGCGTGGCCTCGCTAGGGCTTGCCTGCAGGCTGGGGCTGCCAGCTGCGGCCCGGTGCTGCCAGGCACGGAGGGCTCGGGGCATGTGGGAGCCAGTCTCGGTGTGAACGGGAACTGGTACTGGTGCCTGCAGGAGCCGGTACCTGGAGCAGCTGGTGCCTGGCAAGCTGGTGCCTGGTGCCCTCAGGGGCTGGTGCCCAGTGCAGCCAGTGCCCGGTGCCCACAGGAGCTGGTACCCGGGGAACCAGTGCCCGCAGGAGCCAGTGCCCGGTGCCATCAGGGGCTGTTGCCCGGTGCAGCCGGTACCCAGTTGCCTGCAGGAGCCAGTGCCCCAGGAGCCATTGCCTGGTGCCCGCAGGAGCTGGTACCCAGGGAGCCAGTGCCCTCAGGGGCTGATGCCCAGTGTAGCCAGTGCCTGGTGCCCACAGGAGCTGGTACCCGGGGAACCGGTGCCCGCAGGAGCCAGTGCCCGGTGCCCTCAGGGGCTGGTGCCCAGTGCAGCCAGTGCTCGGTGCCCGGTGCAGCCGGTGCCCAGTTGCCTGTAAGAGCCAGTGCCCCGGGAGCCATTGCCCGGTGCCCGCAGGATCCGGTGCCCGGAGCAGCCGGCGCCCGGTGCCCGCAGGAGGCGGTGCGCGGGGTGCG
>VUYV01000044.1:145778-214216 GCA_008711295.1 Anarhynchus alexandrinus | reverse complement strand
GGGATGCGCGGCGGGGCCCGCGGGGGGGGACGGGGCCATGCGGAGCCCGGGCTGAGGCGCGGCGGCCGCCCCTCGCCATGAAGCGGCAGAACCTGCGGACGGCCGCGCTCATCCTCTGCATCTTCTCCTACCTGCTGGTGGGCGCCGCCGTCTTCGATGCGCTGGAGTCGGAGGCGGAGAGCGGCCGCAAGCGGCTGCTGGAGCAGAAGCGCGGGGAGCTGCGGAGGAAGTACCGCTTCTCCGCCGACGACTACCGGGAGCTGGAGCGGCTGGTGCTGCAGGCCGAGCCGCACCGCGCCGGGCGGCAGTGGAAGTTCGCCGGCTCCTTCTACTTCGCCATCACGGTCATCACCACCATCGGTGAGTGCTGGCATCCCGGAATGCGTCCCGTATCCCTCCATCCCAGCACCCCTCCATCCCTGCATCCCTCCATCCCTGCATCCCTCCATCCCGCACCCCTCCATCCCGCATCCCTCCATCCTGCACCCCTCCATCCCCGCACCTCTGCACCTCCACACCCTCCGACACCTTCACCACCTCTGGGTGCCCCAGGACAGCCTGGGCGGGATGTTGCCTGCATAGGAGAGGCAGGTCTCACCCTTGCAAGGCTGGGACGTCTCTTCGGGCCGCCCCCCTAACTGACCCTGTGGGACCCCAGTGCCCAGCAGTGGCAGAGGTAATCCATAGGCAGGTTGGGGTTCTGGGGGATGCCGGGGGTGCTGGTATGGCTGGGGACACGAAACGTGATGGGCACGTTGTCCCAGGGAGATGGCAGCGCATGGAGCTTCTGCAGGCACCATTGGGACAGGCAGCTGCAGAAGTTGGTGGGGTGTAGGAGGGCAGAGGTGGGAGCAGTGTCCATCCTCTGTGCGGGATTGTAGCCAACAAGCCAGGCTGAAGAGCTGGGCAAGAACTGTTGCCTTCTTTGCCAGCTCCAAACTCTGGATGTTTGGCTGTGTGAGACCTGCTTGAGGGAGCCAAGCCAGCCACCAGCCACTGAACCTGCCTGCACGGGAACCTGCAGAGAGATGGGTGTCAGTTAGTTTGGAGGGGAGTGATGGCATCGCGTTAACCCCCCAGGTAGACACACTTACCTCTACTAGAGCCCAATGCCTTGGTTTGCCCTCTTCCATTTTGCAAGAGAATGAAATTAAATTGAATGAGGATTGCCTTAATACTAGGTGAGATTAACCACTTGGGAGTTGAGCATTGTTTAATTAATCCACTTTTATTAATCCATGCACCCTGAGCATCCCGTGGGGGCAGACAGGCATGGGATCTCGTGCTCATGTCATTGCTCGTGCTGGGATTTCGATCAGCAGCTGTGTTTTGGAGGCAGGAGCCCTGAGGCCAAATCCTGCCCTTGCGCAGCCAGCAGCCACCTCCCCGGCTGCAGGACGGGGCTCAGCCTGACCGAGGGGCTCGGGATGGGTGAAATACATCCAGTGGCTGAAAGCGTCATCCCTCAGGACAAGGGCTGGTGGGATCAACTGCGCTGCATCACCTGGGGACGAGAGGTGGCGGAGGGGCAGGTACCCCGCAGGCCCTGCCTTGGGGGGCTCTGTGTGCCCCCCCGCGGTACGATGTGGGGTTGGTGCAGCTGGAGATGCACGTGGCCAGCGAGCAGCGATGGGTTCAGGGCACGGTTAATGTCAGGCCCCAGCAGGAGGGCAGGATGAATGGCTTCCATGAAAATCTCCATCATCTCGTGACAGGTTGTAGCTTCATTTACATTATTTTTCTGTTGACTGTGACAAACAATTGCTACGCTTATCACACACACCATGCAATAAATAATTTCAGCCCAGATGCCGTATTTCTAAAAGGCTGGCACGTCAGATCTCTTTATATGGGGCTGTGCTCCAAATCTCAGTTTTAATGTTAATGTAGCTGTGTTTACTCTTTCTAATTCTCTTTGTCATTTTGAAAGCATCAGTCAAATGCTCTTTCAGGAGTCTCTCAGGGTACAACAACTGTTTTTCCACTTACTGCTCTTCTGGATCATTATATTTGCCTCCTCATTGCTGTCATTGTATTATCTTGTAGCCTAGGACCCGATAATTGCACACGGTTATTAAGCTTGGATCTGACTGGGGTTTTTTTTGCTGCTGCAGTCTCATGTCTGCTCCATATTCTGTGAAATGTGGCATGCAGGCATTAAGTTTATCATTTTTGATTGCGTGGGTTTATGAACAGACAGAGCAATTAGAAACTGGTCCCTTCCTGCCTGCTTCCAGTTCAAAGCACAACGCGGTCGAGGATAATGCTGTCCTCGACCCCTCAGCCCTGTCCCATTGCAGGAGTTTCCTGGAGCAGGAGGTGCGCTCGGGGGCCTGGGACAGCGTGGTTATCATCCTCTGGCCGACCCATCACCGCGTGCTAACAGCTTCCCTAAGAGCCCTGGAAATCCACTGGCAGCAGAAACAGAGGTGAAGCCAAATTACAGCTTTGAACAAGGCAGAGAAATAAAAAGAGGGCATTTTCCCCCATGCCAAACTCACGTGGATACCTGGGAAAAGTAAAAATATAGATAGCTGTTTGCATCAGGCCACGTGGCAGGGCGGGAAGGAGCCGGCACTGTTCTGCGGGCGCCTTCAGAGAGGGAGTTTCCAGCCCGGGTACCTTCTCATAGAAACTCCAAGGAAAGGCTTGGATGCCTTTGGATGCCGTTACTCCCCTGCACTGAGTTAGTTACTCATCTGCTTCGGTCAGAGGCCACCGGTTCCCGTTGAGTTTGTGTAATGAAGTGAGGTGGGCGCAGAATCACTGAAGTCCGGAAGATTGCGGTGAATACCTCATTACGACTCACGGTATAATTGTGTGTGTCCTTGAGTCACAGCTCTGGAACTCGGAGCAAGGTGGGGAAATTAAATCTCAGAAGGCGTTCAAAGAGAACCTTGTCCTCCTTGAGCTCCTTGTCCCTGGGACAAGGGTTGACAGGGCTGCGGTGGCGGGAATACTTCCCTGCATTTAAAACAGCACAACCCCTCCTCCCCGGCGATCCAGCACTGCTTTTGGCCTGAGTCTCGGTGGCACTGGAGTAAACCCCAAGCTGCTCTGCAGAAGTCCTCCCAGGCTGAGCTGCCCCTGCAGGGACTGACCCCATAGCACAGGGGCCCTATAGCTCCTCTCCAACAGGCGAGCGACCACGGAGCGGAGGGTCAAAGGCGGAGGGCTCAGGGGACAGGAGGGGCGGGCGCAGGTGCCGAGGGGACGATGGCTGTGCAAGGGCGGTTGTGGACGGGACCGGCTGGCTGCGTACCTTCCCACAGGGTGACCGGGCGCTCCTGGTGTCAGTGTTCTGCGGAGCCTCCGTCCTCCCTCGCTGTGGGGGTTCAGGTTTCCCTGCAGACCCGGCGCTGGCGCGGCGTCACTGCCCCTAAATTGCTCGTGAGCTGCAGAAGGCTTGCAGACCCCAGTCCGGCTCTAAGGCCACTCTGGGCCTCCTCATACAGGCTCAGGGGTTATCAGGAGGGACCTTCTCTCTTTAGAGGCCAAATGGGGTTCTGCCCACATGGTACTGTGATGTGCTGCCATCCCAAAAGATGTGGCATCCCATGACCCCGGTAGCATTACCTGCAGATCTGTTACTGATTCATTTTTCACCTCCCCCCTTCTACTGCTCCTCTTGGTCCCAGGGCAGCCTTGCTGGAAACCCCAGTGAGGGCCTGACGCCCGCCTTTTCTCTTTCCTCCGCAGGCTATGGACATGCCGCCCCGGGCACGGATGCCGGCAAAGTTTTCTGCATGTTCTACGCCATTCTGGGCATCCCCCTGACGCTGGTCATGTTCCAGAGCCTGGGGGAGCGCATGAACACTGTCGTGCGGCTACTGCTCAAGAAGATCAAGAAGTGTCTGGGCATGAGGACAACCAACGTCTCCATGGAGAACATGGTCCTAGTCGGCTTTCTGTCCTGCATGGGGACCCTGTGCATCGGCGCAGCAGCCTTCTCTTACTTCGAGGGCTGGACTTTCTTTCATGCCTATTACTACTGCTTCATAACCTTGACCACCATCGGCTTTGGGGACTTTGTGGCTCTGCAGAAGAACGAGGCTTTGCAAAAGAAGCCCCCGTACGTGGCTTTTAGCTTCATGTACATCCTGGTGGGCCTGACCGTCATCGGCGCCTTCCTCAACCTGGTGGTGCTGCGGTTCCTGACGATGAACTCGGAGGACGAGCGGCGGGACGCCGAAGAGCGAGCCTCGCTCAGGAGAGCCCAGAACAACATCCACCTCAAGCCGAAAGAGGACAGCCGGAGCAGCAATGCCATTTTTCTCCCCGTGGAGGACAGGACGAGCCAGATGAACCTCATCCCGCTCATGCAGGAGGACGCGGAGAGGCAGCGGCGCCAGTCGGCCAACTCGGCGGCCGCAGTCCCCTCCTTCTGCACATGCCTGTGCTACAGACCTCAGCTGTGCGGCAGCCCGGCGCCCTCCCACCCCGAGACCCTGAGCTGCCACACCAACCCCGTGTATTACAACTCCATTTCCTACAAAATTGACGAGGTCTCCCTGAGCACGCGGGGACAGACCGGCTCTTCCCCGGGGAGCACTTTGTCATCCAACAGCCCTCGCTGCCGGCAACACCCCCGGCCGCGGAGGAAATCCATCTAGGAGCACGTGCCGAGCTGTACTCAGTGCTCCAGTCTTACTATGGTGATAAATTATGAACGGAGATGTCAGGTCCTTCTTACCGCTCTCATTTCTTCTGCTCCTCTCCCCTTCCAGCTGGCAGACAGCCCCACGCGGGGTCCAGCAGGAGCCTTTAAGCCCTGTTGAGAAATAATCATTCCTTTTCGCGGGCACTGAATTACGTTGTTAGTTTTCTTTGCTTTTTCCTCCCAAGTAGGTTCAAGCATTTGGGTCTGGCGAGAAGCCCCCCCAGGTGAAGGCCGGCAAGCTGTAGGTTTGCTTTCCCACCTCCCTGTCCCCCGAAGGGAGGTGTTGCTGCCCTCCCACCCTGCCCAACCTCGGCTGTGGCCGCTGCCAGCGCAGCCTCTCGTGACACGGGCTGGATCGCACTCGCTGAGAGCGCACCAAACGCAAAGCCCAGGCAGGGCTGGGGAATCTTTAAGTTCTCCCCCGGCACTGGGCGCAGGTAAGTGGGTGCCCCGCAGCAGGTTTGCAGCCGGTGGGCGGGCAGGGAGAGGTGGGCAGGAGGGGACAGGCTGCGGTCCTGCCGCCCAGCACGTGGGGACAGCTTCGTGGCACTGCATCTCCCACGACCAGCCCTCTGCGTCGGAGCTCAGGCTCGTGGCTGGCTTGGTACTTTTGGAAGCTGGAGGTCCACAAACTCACCCACTTACCCACCAGCACCGCTTACCCCACCGCCAGCAGGTCCCTCAGGCTGAGCTCCCTGGTGGGATGCAGCGTCCCGTTCTCAGGGGAAGCTGAACCCCCTCCAGCCCAGCCATAGCCCTCCTCTGGGACCAGCCCAGCTCTGCTGAGGGCACAGCCCCAGGGGACCCTCGCTGAACCGTATAGAGCCACCTGGAAAGGGTTTGGCCCTGATGAGATCATTAGCTAAAGTCACCCTTTCCTTCACCGCCTTTCCCCCAGCCGGCAGCCCGGCAAGCGCGCCTGCTCCTCGCCTCCTCCAGTCCCCATGCGCCCGTGGGTTCGCGCTGTTGGGGTTGTGAGAGACGGGGTGAGCCCATCTCGGGGTGTGGGATGCGGTACCTGCGCAGCCCCACCTGGGAGGCTGTTTCCAGCTGGTGCCCCCCGACATGGCCCACGTCCATCCTCCTTCATCTGCAAGAAACAGGACTGGGCTCTGACAGCGGCAGCAGCTCCATTTCACTTTTTTCCCCCAATAAAGGGACATTTCACTCTTAGTTTTACCTAAAATACCCTCTGAGGAGCTTTTCCTGGAGGAAAATCCCCTTTTCCCAGTGGGGAAGGCATGCAGAGCGCCAGCATTGGGAAGGCCTCAGGGCAAGCTTTGCTCTCTCCTCTTTTTGTTCCGGGCAGTTTAATAAAAGGTGAATCCAGCTGGTGGTGCTTGGTTATTTGTCACAGGGTGAGCAGAGGGATGTGTCCAAGCCCCAAACCCCCCACCCTGCCCAGCTGCTGGCATGTGCCAGGGGTGGCTGCCCTGCCACGGGGGTGCGGGCAGCGTTTATACCCAGGGATATCGTCCCTGGGGATGTCTGCTGGGATGTTTGGGCACTGGGGGGAGGAGGGGCTCAGAGTGGCTGTCCCAGAGCAGCTGGGTCTCATTGCCCATTGTGGGATGGTGTCTTTGCCCCCCACGTGGGGATGCCCTGGGCTCCTCCACCCTCCCTGGCCAGTGTCCAACCTTTCCTGGTGCTTGAGCTTCCCTGGAGGCAGCTTTGGGCTTTGATGTCACCCCAAATCCATGGAGGCTTGTGACAACTGGGAGTTTCCTGTTCCAGACTCTGAAACGGCAGGGATTTGGGCCTCGAGATAGGCGATGCCCGATCATGGAAGTACAGGGATGGGCAGGAGCTCGGAATGCCGGGGCTGGCCGGCAGACGAGCGGGGCAGTGCCAGCGGCGCAGGTCTGCAGTGGGGCTGCTGCGCTGCCTTGCAGGTGAGGGGAGTCCCTCGCCTGGTGCCTTTATTTGGGGGGGCTGCTCTCTGGCACGGCTGCCTGCGCCCTGCCAGGTTCTCCACCTCTAGATCCATCCTTCCTCCCCCTGGGCAGCACGACCCTCAGGGAAGATGCTCAGCCCTTCCCGGCCTCAGTCCATCCCCTTGTCCCACATGCAGTTCCCCCCAGGTGCTCAGCAGCTCCATCGCTTTGCACCAGTGGCCCCAAATCTGGACCAGCTGTGTCAGCTTTAGTTTAAGTAGAAAGGGGAAGAGGGTGTGGGGGGGAACAAGCTGTGAGCACATAAAACTGGCTTAAAAATGAGGCTTTCATTGGCTTCTCAGCAGCATTGTTTCACGCTGATCCCACCAGCTCGGCCCCTTTGTTGCCGTGTCCCATCTCCCCCCACCCTCACCGAGGCTGTCAGCCCCAGGCAGGGAGTGCTGCGGTGTCTGTGCCATCAGCGCTGTGCAGCCGACAGAGATCTCTCGCCCCTTCCGTGCTGAACCCGGGACACCCTCCGCGTGGCCAGGATGGAGCCGGCACCTCTCACCCTCCTTCCGCTCTCGTGGAATTCCTGCACAAGTCAGAGCCCGCGTGGCATCGGTCTGGTGAAACCCACCTCTTCTGGAGCTGGAAGTGGGAGACCAACCCCAGTCCGGAGGCTGAGCCAGCCTTGCACTCTCCCTCCGCGTTCAGCGCGGTGCTGCCAGCGCTCGCTGGTTCCATGCTCGCACCGCAGGGACGGCTACACATCCATGCAAAGGCAAAGCCCAGCAGGGGCACCGGGGCTGGTGGTGGGACGTCTGCACCGTGGAGCCTGTCTCGGGCAGAGGATGGAGGTGGTAACGAGCTGATGGTGCAGAAAGCAGCGCACCTGCTGGGGTTTATTGCTGATTTTGTGCAGCCCGAGCTGCCAGGCAGCGCTGCTGGGGAGCTCAGGTGCTTAGTGACTGCCTGAGCCCGTCCTGCTTTTGGAAGCTGGTGATGGTCTGAGGGTGGGAGATGCCGCTTGTCCCCAGTGCCACGCTGGGCTGGGATGGGCTGGGCTGCCCCGACCTCCCTGAGACTCGCACCGCTGGAGAAATCCTCCTCCTGCACCGCTGCCCCCCCCGGGGCTGTAGCTGGGGGGTGTGGGGGGTGTGGAGCTGCCCTGGCCCTCGGTCCTGCCCCAGTGACCTGCAGAGGGATTTGGAGGCATCAGAAAAACTTTTAAGAAACTCAGTGAACTGGGACACCGTGATCCCTCATAATTCCCATGGGAAAAGGGCTTGCAACCGCTCCCCAGGGAATGTTGTCTGGTCTTGCCACCTCCTCCCGCAGACCCCCACGGCAGGAGTCACACCAGAGCCCCTAAACGCTCCCTGCTCGGGGCCACCCAGGACCAGGCAGTAGCTGGACACCCAGTAACACCCACGGGTCTCCTTTCCCGAGGGTGCCCAAGCTCCCCCTGCACCCACACTGACTCCGGCTGCTCCCAACAGCCTGGGGCAGGGGTAGTTTTGTCTGCCAGCAGCATCTTCATCTCCAGGGTTTCAAAACCAATCTCTAATGTTGTTGTTGTGTTGACCATGTGTTGACCATGAAGGGTGTTGGGAAGAGCACAGCAGGAGCAGGTGGCTTTTGACTGGGGTAGTGAGCAGAGTACAAGCTGGGAGCAAGCTCAGCTCTGTGCCTGGAGATGCCCACGTCCAAATTACATCTGGAAATGGCACAGGGAAATGCAGGTTTGAAGCCGGGGTTGGTTCAGTGAGGGAGGGCCCTTCCATGGAGAGCACTGGGAAGGAGCCTGGGACGCGCCAGGCTGAGCTCCCCTTGTTCCCTTTAGGCGCGAGGAGAAGGGATGGGCCACCTGAAATCTTCAGTTGAAGATAATGGTGGTGGTGGCAACAGAGAGGGCAGAGACGCTCCACAAAAAACCCTCTAACACACCGTAGGAAAAAAAAAAGAAAGGTTTTATTGTCACCATTATCAACGTTTTCATTAGCTTAACACTGAATTGTAAATCACTCAATCATTACATATTGTCTGAATAAAACCTACAGACAGGAAAAAAGTACAGCAGAATCCTCTCCCAACTACGACGAGCAGCCGGCGGCACACCAGCGCTGCCGGGACGGTGTCCCACCTTCCACCCAAGGCAGCCCACGCACCTCACAAGCGACTCGCCACGGCGGCAAGCAGGCTGCCCGGCTCTATTGCCTGTGTTCCCTCCGGCTCCACGGAGATTACGTCTCACTGGAGGATGTTAAAAACCTCCAAAAAGTTTTGGAGAGGGTTACAGAGGCCAAAAAAGAGCAGATCAGCTGCGCCCACTCCTACGGAAAGGCAAGAGGAGAGGTAGCAACCGGGTACTGCCCCTGCAAAGCTATCAGTTTTCGTGGAGCAATTAATGAAGTAAAAAGGTTTAACCCCATGAGAGCAGATTTCCCTACCGTGGCCAGGCCCCTGGGCAGCGGGGGTAGAAGGCAGAGCGCTGGCACGCTGGCGCCGGGGAGGAGAGAGCGTGGATGGGCTGGGGGTGGTGGCTCCATCCCCGCGCAGAGGCCAGCTCTGCGGCACCGCCCCGGGGCGCCCCGCGGGCAGCGCGGGATGGAGGCCTCAGTGCAAAGAGATGCTGCGGGCAGCCTCGGTCCCCTCGGGTTGGAATAAGGCCTCGTATCGAGAGGGAAGGGAGAACCCATGTAGGGAGCAGCGGGCGCAGGGGAAAGCAAAGGGAAGCTGGAGGAAAGCTTGCTGGGAGCTCCCCTTCTCCCCGGCCAGCACAGAGGCAGCTCCCTCCTCGTCCCTGCCTTCTCCTGGCCGTCTGTATGGCACATCACGCCTGCGTGGGCTGCGGAGCCCCTGCAGAAGACCCCTACCTCCTACCAAGGATGGGAAAGGAAGGACCCCCTGGGGTCTGGATTCAGGACTACCACAAAACTCGGGCAGGACACTGGCATCCCAGGTGGGTGGCAGGCCATGGCAGTGCTGCTGAGGGGGTCTCGGGTGAGGCACTGCATCCCCAGGATGCCCCTTCCACCTGGCACGGGGAGCAGCCCGCAGCTCGCAGGAGGAAGGCAAGCTCAGCGCGGTGAGGCTGGGGGGACGTGCCTTGGATTCACTCTCCAAACCTCGCTCTTCCTTGCTCCAAACAAAGCCCAAACCAGCTCCAGGTCGGGGAGATGGAATTATCAAAGCAGAGGCCAGTGAGCAGCACTGTGTAAGGAGCAACAGCTCCAAGGAAAAAAACTGCTGCAGGATTTAAAGTTCCGGGCTGCTGTTTAGTGGGATTTGGAGCCCCGGTGGGCAGCTATCCCAGTCTGTGGTGCCCAAGCAACTACAAAAACCTAGCTCCTGGAAAGCTTGTGGGCATGGCTTCAGCAGGCATGCCTCAATTCCTCCCTCGGATTGCTCCTGCCCCCATCACCGCTCAGCGAGCGGAGCTCACTGCTGCCCAGGCGCTGCCTGTGCCCGCACGGCCTCTCGGCAAGACAAAGCCCTCTCCTTCCCACGCAAGGGGGTCTCAAGCCCACGCGAGATGCCCAGCGTGCAGTGTAAATGCAAAGGCTGCCTGCTGACCCGGCAGAGTGGGGTTTAACGATATAGCTTTGGTCGCCGTTTTAGCTACTGGAAAGTCATGAAGGGGAAATCGTTAGGTCATAGCCTCTGTTTGCTGGTGCTCTGTAAAGGGCTGGTGCTGGCTCCTTCTCAGTTTCAGCTGCTAAAGTGCAAAGAACCAAATGCTACAGGAAACTCTCCCCGGTTCCTCTCCTCCACCAGGATGAGAGCAGCTACCACAGGGAAGGGAGGGCAGAAGGGTGTCTACACCATGAGAAGAGCTTGCGGTTCCCCAGGAATGAGTGTGATGCTGCTGTCGCGGGTGAGCGGCTGGGGCTCGGGATGGACGCGTGGCTGCTTGGTCACTGGGACGTTGGTCACTGAGCAGAGAGGAGTCTGGCAGTGTGAGTTTAAGACTCGTTAGCCACGTTTTGAGAATACCTAATCACTTGCACACTCCCCGGGGCATTACCATGTTCCCAGACGCACGCTGGAAAGGCGGGCAGACCGTCAGATAGGCGCAGGGCGCAGCAGGGGTGCAGCTCTGCGTCTCTGCCATGCTGGGTTCCACCAGCATCCCACAGACTTGGCTGCTGGGTCTTGGGTGGGCAAAGGGCTCACACAAGGGACCGAGAGACTGATTGTACAACCAGGCAGCCCCTTCAGAGGGATTTCGCCTCCCTAAGGGCACCTGGCATTTTCCAAAGCATTACTGTGCGCTGCGTGCCTGTATACATTCGTAGAGACGCACACATATGGACATCCACAAACATACACGCCTCGGCAGGTCTGCACTGGGGTAAACATGAAAAGGCTCTCACTGATCATCCTCTTTTCTAACTTTTTGGCTCAAATTTGGGAGCTGCAATTTCATTTTAGATGCTTGCTCCAGGTCTCAATATGCCCTGGACTTCTCAACTGACAGCACTTTGCATTTACACATCTTTTTACATCTCTTTTTCTTCTCAAAGCATTTCACAAAAAAAAAAAAAAAAAGCAATTCATTTCATCATTCACCGGGGCTCCCAGCGTCACGGGGTCAGCGACCTGCTGCATGCATGGCCAACAGACTGGCAATCTTAAGAACAACATGGAGATTTTTCCTACGGGAAATGCTGCGAGAAATCCACAGGCAATGAACTGGGATGCTGTTTTGAAGCTGTTTTATTTTATGCACTGCATCAATGATAGAACTGACTTAAAATCCAATATCCTGCTCCTGCCACTTTGGAAAAATCTTTAGATGAGCCCAGCATTAGCTAACTTCTAAAGAACGGCACAGAACAGCCTGTTCCCGTTTTACACGTTAGTCCCCCGTGATCCTCTGCGAAGGTGCAATCTCTCTGCCTTGGGTGGAATTTTCTAACGAAATGGACAAGTACCACCTATGAAATGGACAAAATAACCCACAAAGCCTTTAAAGACGAGCAGCTCAAACTGCTGCTCTGAAAAAACCCCTCCCTTTAGCTTGCCCTTGGTATCTGGAGGAAAATAGGCAGCTGTCAGGCAGAACTCACGTGGCCCCAGAGTGCAAAGGCTTTTTTGCTTTATCAGGGCTACAGTGGCAGTGGGAACCATTCTCATTGAGTTACAAATACTAGATAGCCTAAGAAAAACAGGGAGATTGAAACAGTCATGAAGTTTATATTGAAACTACTTTTTACCTCTGTAGTATGAAGTCACCTACAGCTGTTTCATTCTTCACCTAAGAGAGATTTCATGTCGATGGGCACATATACTCACAGAGAAGTCTATAGGATGAATATATCTCACAAGGCAACAGCCCAGTCTTCGTTTTTTACAATCAAAGTTAATATGGATCTCTTTCAAAAGTGATGTCGTTGAGATTGAAGACAATTATAAACTGTATCAACAATACGTACTACAGCCTGCAAGTCACAATCTGTGCACACCAAATGGAATATATTATTGCTTGTTAGCCTATTAGACTTTCTTTATAAAAAGATTTTTATACAGAGTACAGGATTATGACAAAACTAGCTAAGTAGTTCTCATCTTGAAAATACAACATCAATTCTTTCAACAAAGGCTTGAATAGTAGCTGAGAGTTAATGAACAATAACAAATATTTGCTAATAATTTTATGGCCCGTTTGAACAGAATTTCTTATAGGACTCTTTTCTGGTGTTTATTTACATATGCTTCTTTTCTTTTGGAAAAAAGTTGATAAAATATAACATGGAACATAGGAATCAAAAGAATGAATAAACTTCATACCAAGAACATTAAACATTTTTGAAAACAGTAAATTATGTTATCTGTTAAAAAACATACATCATTTTGTCTTTAAAGAAAAATATTTTTCCTGTTTTAAAATATTACCAACAGCATGTAATAAACTAACTTAAAATGAATTTCATAAAAAAGTTGTCTTGCTGTCTAAACATTACTAAACATGCTTAGGTTGAGATTCTGTTAACTGCCTCAACATCTTAAAAATAGCTCCTGTACAGGAACTTGTGATATTCATACTCCAGAAGACCTACAAATTTAGAACAGTACATTGATAAAGGATCCGGTAGCTAGAAACAATAAATATATATTTTCATTCAAAGCAAATAATTCTGCAATGTCCTTTGAAACAACCCACGGCCAAGAAGTGGGGATGTGCTTGGCTGACCAGTAAAGTCACCTGGCCCTCGCCCTGCCCGTGGACACAAACGCGCAGTACAAAAGGGATGCTCCAGCCTGCCCGCGCGGCTGCGGCCGCAGGATGAGGACCCACGGACTGAATTGCAGAGTGAGGAACCTTGTGTTGGCTCTGTGGCATCCCGGCTGTGTTGGGGCAAAGGGAAAGCAACACCAGGAGACTGGGAAAATATCACATTTTTTGCCTGAACAATCCAGGACTAACCACGGTCACGGCTGCTTTTTGCTCAGACCACAAAGCGGACAAAGCCGCGTGCCAGGCACGGTTTCAGTGCTCTGCTCTCCCTGTGTGCCGGGGATTCCCACTGGGGAGAGATCATTCTGCTCTCACCATCAGGATTTCTGCTTTCTGTGGTAATACTAATGCAGGTAACATTTAGGAACCAGCTCTCCTTTTTTTTTTTTTTTTTTTTTTTTTTTGGTAAGCAACCCTTCCTTACTATTAAAATGTAGTATTTCATGCACAAAGAACAGGGAATCAGCTGTGAGCTGGGCAGGTATTTATCTCTCCTCAGTCTCATCCCTCATCATTGTTCACAGACCAAAAATATTATGAAGCCTTTTTCTTTTTTAAGTCTTCTGCTCTTCCTCTCTCTCCCCCTCCCTGACTATAACCAACAGCTAGACTCAGACACAGGAAAAAACTCAGTCAGGACTTGCAAAGGGAACCAAAGTTTAGTTTTCAGCTGCTCATCACTCCTGCAAACCGCTGCTTTTTACACGACCACACTGGTAATCCCAACTGTCGTATCACATCACCTTAGACAGAAACTGGCAAGTCAAATTTGGGGGGGAAAAAAGGGTTAGGCTTTATAAAAATAAGCTATTCCAAGCCTGAGACTTGCCTTGGATACTATACTAGGAGTCTTTAAATTGATGGATAAGTAGAAGACTCCTTTTTAAACTATAATACACCATGGTCAGTGCAGGATCACGGGCATAAGTGAAGCAAGAATTTAGACTGTAGGGTACCGTGCAACTCTCCTGGCGTCACCCTGTGCCCCGTGGGCACTCTCAGCAGGGCTCCTGTGAGTCTGCTTTACGAAGGAAGATCATCTGCGCTTGCCAGTTCTCCTGACTCTGCTGTGCGTGGCAGCCAGGGGTTGCAACGTTCGCTTACTGGGGAGAAACAGGACTTGGAAGTGAGTAGAAACAAAAGCGAGAACCACTGGACTACAATCAACCATGTAAAAAATGCAGAAGAAAACAGGATGGAGCAGACTCTTAAAACTGCCTCCAAATTTCAGAATCTGAGATGTTAACAAAAATAACACAAGTAGAACTTTTTTTTTTTTTACCCTGACAGTGACCTTTTAGCATGATTAAAAACATACGGAAGATAGTGCTCAGCGTTAAGTAGTGCTATTGTAACTAAACTGATCATCATCGAGCTTGCAGAGCTTTTGGAGGGGTAGGATATAGAGACACGTCGCATTTGCCAGGCACACAGGAACTGAGCTTTTCAACAGACAGTCATTAAACAAAGTTTTCGGGGGGGGCGGGGGGATATTTTTGGCCTGTATAGTCTCCTAGTCCCCATTAAAGACTGCAAAAATGTTGCATTCACCTTATTGGACACAGGAAAACTGTGATTAACTAGCTATTACTGGTAGATAATGTCCAACCAACATAAAGTTTTTGGCATAACCTAAGACAGAAGCCCTGTTACTCAGCTGCCAGGTCTGGGATGTACCTGGAGCTCCCCACGGTCCTTTTGAAGACATAGTTATTAAAAGATCCAGTGCTACAAACCACTAAATCTACCTAATCTATTCTAGTTCATACACATATTATACAATATTGCCTAGTACTCACTACATACCAAGAGGAAAAGATGCGGACTTGAATTACAGTAAATGTGCTTTTTTAAAAAATAAAAATAAAAGAGAGAGCCACAACATAGTTTGACCAGCATGCAACAAACTTTCTTCAGCTAATATATAGAAATTGTCTAATACGATTAGAAAAAATAATTAGTGAGAGGGAGAGACGTATTTGATCAAGGAAATTAAGAGATTTATCTGAAATGTTGAGGCTTTTGCCACTGAAGACTCAAAAAACTATTCATTCTATGTCCCTTATCCTCCTTCCCTCTCCTTTATATTATATAATTTTTTACAGAGATTATTGTAAGGCCTATTATTTTTGCATCTATCCTGTAATTTATCTCAAAATAATTTAAAATGCCATAGACAAGCTAGGACCAAAAGCAACTGCTTTTACCATCCACTCAACACTCATGCTTTAATTCTAACAAAGCTGAGGTCCACATGCAGAAATAAATGTTCAGTGTGCCTCTACGACAGCTCAAAAATCTGCTCATTCCTAAACGTGACATGGGACCTTCACTTTTCAACCACAAAGTAAAACATCTCCAAAAGTTTATTGAGACAGCAGTCATCAAATCCTCATTAAGAACTAAGACAAAACTTAGCCAAGAGGTCTACCAACAGCAAATCTTTGGAGATTCTCTGTTATTTTGGATAATAAGTTTTTAATTGTCTGAAGGATTTAGCGCACTTACTCCAGCACGTGACTCTGCTGACAACAGCCGCTGTAGCTCAGCAGCTCAGAGCATGTGCTTTACTGGCTTAACCTACACGACTCGTTTACAGTTAGTGCTGTACTTTAATTAACAAAATATACATGCTGTGACCACTACGTCTTCCGACTCCTCATCCGCTACCTCTTCATACTTTGGGGATTGCATCTCCTCTTGCAGGACCCTTGACTATGTTTGTGTACTACCGAGACTGCCTAAAGCACCTTTCTCTCCACAAGGAAGGTTACACGCTCTCCAGCACCGTCTCGTCAGATGACAAACTGAGGGTTCTTTCTTCTGCACCCCCAGAAACCTTTAATCTCCTCTCCCGTGGCAGAATAAAACAGTCCTGTTTCAGGTCAGTCCATAGCACAACAGGAAGGGCAGCATCTCCGGCAGATATGTACCAGTACAAAGGAGATGGAAGAAAAGCAGGAGATAGAAGACATTGTGACTGAGGGATGCACAGCAACAAGTAAGGGAGTCAGTAAATTGCAGAACGTTGTATCTGACAATACAAAACATATCTCAAGCTGCAAGTCTGATGTTCAGCTCCCACTTCTAGTGGGTTTTTTTCTGAGCAAAATTGCAGTTAATTAGCCCGCTAAACTCGAACTCTGTTCAAACTGTCTGGTCTAAGTAGGCGCTACTTATTCTCCCACCAAGTATGCTTCATCAGCAGTGTTAGACAAGTAATGCAGTAAAGACACTTGCTGGTAATTTGGCACAGTTTGAAAACACAGCAACGACACTGTTACAGTTAACATGACTCAGTGATAGGGAACTGATTCTAAAGAAAGAGTTGCAGTTTCCTTTCATTTGCTTCCTTTCAAGAAGAAAGACCTTATAAAAAAACTAATTCTTCCTCTTAAACTTTCTGCTGCTGCCCTTTTTGGGTCAGATATTGGCCTCTGAATTTTTCAGGAACTTTCTCGTGAAAGAATCCACATAAGAAATTTCTAAGAGGCACAGTCAAGAAAAATTCCTTCCTTACTCCCCCCAAATTCTTTCAAATGCTGCAACTTTCCAGGGTTAATACTGATCGGAAACAAGGGTCCAAGAATGACAGCGAGAGAAGTGAAACAAGAGGTGTATGTCTAATTTGACAACTAGGACTCATGCCCCACGGCACCTCCTCCTCGGACGGAGAGGGCACAGCGCCCTCCCCCTCGTCTTCTGTCTAAGGTCACTGGTTTATCCTCCTCTTCCAGCTCCACAAGAACTGATTGAACATGCATTGCGCTTGAGGTCAGAGTTCCAGCAAACAAAACCTTGACAGCATGTTTAAAAAACAAAAGCAGTTCCCCCTTCCTTACTCACTAAGACCTGTCACAGCAGGGTCCCACTGTGCTCTCCAGGGAAAGCTGTGAGGACTGACGCAGGAGCGGGCCTGTAGTGGGATCTACCATCGAGGAGGTTGGGAAGAGCTTGTACCAGCCGATTGCTAAAGTTGACAAATCCAGTTCTTCCAGGAGGACCCTGGCGACTCCCATGAAGTGCTTGCGTTCCATGCGTCCATAGTTTCCCCAGACTATCACCTTAGGAACAAGAGGGGGGAGCACAGTTAATCCTCCAACTTGCACACTTGCTTGTGGAGCACAAGTCTGATCAATCCTTCTTTCTACTCATCCAACTTCCCGGTGCTTTACTACAGTCTGAGAAGAGCAGAAAGGTTTACACTACCAACAGCTGACGTGAAGCTCTGGCTGATCATTTTACTTTTTTTTTTAAGCAAAGTTTTACAAATCCTGATGTTATCAAACTTCTCCCCCGCACCCCCATGGAAAAGAGATGAATGCCCATGTGGATGAGACACCATTCTGTGTTCTACCTGCTGGGCAGGGACAGCCACGCACAAAGTATCCCTGCAGCTGCAGCTCCACCATCTGCAGGTAAAACCTGGTCCTGGCACAGTGACGGGCCTTGGACACAACAAAAGATGGCCTGTGGGAAAGGAGCAGGAAGGGCTCCTGATCTGAAAAAATACACTGACAAAAAAAGGTGGGCAATAGTTGGGTCAAGACCCAACAGCTTAAGGAGAAGAGCATGTCTTAACTTCTGCACTCGGAGCTCGTGACACAGGGCAGATGGAGACGAGGCACGGCTACTCACCTGGAGAAAGGGCAGCAGCCGAGCGCTGGCAAGCGGGACCGGTGACGCAAGGGGCACACATGGAGTGGCATGCAGGGGAAGCAGAACAGACTGCCGAGAAAGGCTTGCAGACGCAGAGGAAGGTCTAATGAAAGAGAGCTGGCAGACGAGCAGGGAAAGCTGAATCACACTTACGACACGATGGAGACCAGTGGGTGGAACAACAGATGCAGTGAGGGTCATGGGCTTAGGCATGCTGGAGGTCTGCACGTGACCAAGTGGCCCTATGTGGCTCAAGACAAAGGTGACGACTGACTCCAGAGCGAGTCCATGTTCTGAAGAGGAGAGGATGAGTACGATGGGTTATGGTGGTGACTAGTGATCTCTGGCTAATCCTGACAGCTTCTTTCCCTAGGCTCCGAATAACCACAACATTACAACTTCCTGTAAAATGAGGTAGGAGAGACAACGAATGCCAATTAAAAGACAAAAATAACACTCTAGGTCAGCATGAGATGGTGGAGCAAGCCACTGCAGAAGGTCGGTTTGGTGGCACAGCCGCTGGCAGAGAGCCAAGCTCCTCGTTTTATTCTCTTGGAATAAGTGCCTTTCCTGGCAGCACGGCAGCAGGTAAGGAAACCCATGCAAGGCAAGAGCAGACCAAGCCAGGTCCACCCCATTTCTGTCAAAAATGTGCAGTCTCATTGCAACAGGGAAAAATGCTTCTAATCACAGTAAATGAGGAAGAGTTCAGTAATGAGAAGGATCCAGCAGCTCAGCTGGCAATTCATATGCCAATGGAAGTAAGCAATAGAAACTCGCAGATTAATTACAGCAGTATTACCAGTCAATTTTAGCCAGGCTTTATTGGATGGAAATGATTTAGGTATGAATTAACAATGCAAATCACTCCTTGCTCCGGAAACATAGGTGCAGAATTGAAAACATGAGCATGGCAGAAAATGCATGGCAGTAAAAGAAAAGAGGTAGAAAAAGGTAGGATGTGTGACTGGGCAATGGCCAAAGCAGAGTGCTCTGAATGCATGTAAACACAGAAGACAATCTACGCTGCAAGATTGCTTAGCATCTATAAGTACTACCTATCTCTTAAGTGGTCGGGGAAAAAAGAATTAAAAAAATAAAAATCAAACCTTTTCCTGGTAGGCACTCATGTTACCTGGCAGGGTGTCAAATAACAGTCAGTTTGAGTACGAAAAAAAGGTTTTCCTTTCCATTCGTTACATTCAGATCGAGTGCATTTGGTTCAATGTGAAAACATTGGCTTTTTCTCATCTATGTCAACTATCCAGATCCCTTGCCAAACTTAGTATCTTCCAGCAGAGGTGGAAGAGAGAGATGGGCAGACCTGAGACTTGCTCATCTTACCTGTAATACTTTGCCCTGTGGGCTCTCAGCAAACAGTAACACCTGATTGTACAAAGGATCTAATGATTTGCGAGCCACTTTTGTCTTCTTTTTCGCAATGCACACGCCATTCTCTAGCAGGTAAGCTTTGATGTAAGCAGCTGGAAAAAATAAATATGGTCAAATATGAAAAAAATCTTCATGCTCACTTTAGAAAAGACAGAGTGCCATGTCTCAGGTATTTCTAAAGAAGGCATTTACAGCAGTGAAAAGATTTGCTCAACCAGCCTTATTTTCAATACCGCATACAGACTGCTTATTTCTGCAGAAGCCAAGCGGAATTAAACTTTTTCCTATTCACAAGCGTCGCAGGAGGCTGGGGGTCAGTGAATTACTTTAGGAGGTCAAAGCATACTACCTGGCAGTGTTTTGGAGCCGGGTTTTGGTGTCAGTCCTCGAGCCTGAATGATATCCACTTCTAGCTGCCCATTTCGCTCTTGCAAGCCAATTTCCACATCCCCTAAACCAAAATGTCAAAATAGACAGAAGACTTTCAAAACAACGTATCTGTAGGCTACTAAAATGTTAAAAAAAAACAAAAACAGTCCTCATGTCACGCCTGCTATGAGCTGTAACAAACTGTTGGCCCTGAGTGCCTGATCTCCTCCTGCGTTACTCTGGAGCAGCTCTGCAGTGATTCAAGCCCACATTTTCAAAAGCAATCTCTAATGTCAGCCCTCTAACACGGCTTTGGTGACTCAGTCTCGTACTCTTCAGTGGCAGCTAGCCTCTCATCTCTCCCAAACTGCAGTACCCAGAGTTGCAGGCTGCTTTGGAAAATGTAATTATGGTGGACCATAAGAAAACCTTTACAGAGCCCGGCGGGCCTTAGAAAGCAAGAAAAACACAAAGATGCACAGGATGCATTTTCAGGATTTTAGCTGTGTTTTACTTAGTCTGTGCCTTTCAGATCTGACGGAGGAAAGCATAGAGCTGGTGCTCTCCTACTAACACCACGTTCACAGCAATCAGCAAAACCTTTCAGCCAAGCTTACTCGATTTAACGGAGAAACGGAGCGGGGGAGTGGTAGAGCAGCAGATGCTGGACATATTATTAGGTGGCTTGTAAGAGCGGTCTGTTCGAGATTAAATTAAAGCTACCTAACATCTTTGTGTTCCTTACCCATCGAGGTGGTGGCCAAGGTCTGACGCCCAACAAATTGTGCAGGGCCCATGCTCCCCAGGAAGTCACTAAACTGCCCAGCAGATGCCAGATGGACTCCACTGAAATTCAAGCTGCAAAAGAAATTGATTTTGCCAAGTGGTTAATTTGCATTTTAAAGCAATCCAGTAAGTAAAGAACCAGATTTAATGTATCTTTGAAATGAATGACATCTACAGAAGCCTTTTTCCCTTGCAAAACTCCTTGATTTCCAGGCAGTTTAGTTACATGGAATCCATTTAAAAACCCTTTCCTCATACAAAAAAAACCCAAAAAACCAGTAATGGTTGCAGTCACCAGTTGGTTAATACTTGCTTAACTATAACTAATTGTCTGTAAGGAAAATCTCTGCCATCTCAGGCTCACATACAGCCTGTCACCTCTTCCAGGTAGCATTATAATCTAAGCAGCTTCTTAGCGTAGCTTATAGGATCTATCTTGGTAGCTGTCCCTTCCCAGTCTTCATTTTTGGGGAGGAAATAACGCATCTAGAGCAGTAGTTAAAAGTGAAATGAGGGGTGCTGGCATCAATCCCCTCGGGACTCAATTCCCTGTTTATTTCTTACCCCCACACAGAGTGATTCATCTCCTTCTTGACCAGAAGTTCCCATTTCTTACTGCTCAACACCAGAAGCACCCATCACAGCCACTGTGCGGCTTTCATACCTGCTTTCATGACCGCGCCTGAAGGGATCATGAAGAGGACCTGAACACTGGTGCAAGGCTAAAGGGACAATACCCTCAAACACCAGCAATGCCTCTGCCGCAGTCGCTGCAGCAAAACAGGAGGACACAGCCCCCAAATCTATTCACCAGGCACCTGAGGCTGGTCTATGGCATGGCTACAGGTGCTGGTCACTGCACCGGACATGGGTGAAGCAACGCGAAAGGCTCAAACCCTGTGGTATGCTGATACAAAATCAAAGTCTACCCAGTTGTACCCTGATTTATGCAGCTGTATCACAGGTTGTGGGAAACCTTGCTGCCCAACTTGCTGCAAATGGTTACGGAGAAAGCTTGAGGTCACCATTCGGCTCTGACTTTTGTCCTACAGGCATCTGCCAAACCGAAACACAGCTGCCGAAACACAGGTCAGGAGCTTTGTGCCAGGGTACCCAGGCTACCGCACTGGGTTTTGCACTCTGCCTCTGGGGAAGCTGCTGCACGTCGGAGTCAGGCACAATTACGAACCTCCCGCACTTTGCCAAATGTCCTTGGGTGGGGGACAATTACCCATGTCATGACACAGCTCCCTGCTGCCCCAAATTCGTTTCTTCGAAAGGATGCTGTGAGGAGGCTGCACGTTCGGTAGAAGCGAAGCCGGAGAGGGAACCCTGCCTGCGGGGCGGGCTGGGGACCGCAGGCTCTCACGCAGCCTGAGTCAGCCACAACGATTCATTGATTCCCCCCCTGCAAGCCAGTTACATTTAAAAGACATTTTAAAAAAGAAAATTTTTTAAACCCTAGTCAGCCATAAGAGCGTTAATTTCAGGTTGGGATTTCAGTTCTCACTAGCTATTTGCAGACCTGGTCTCAGCCCCCAGGGAATGTTTATTTATTTATTCATAGGAGGAATGAGGAAGCCAGCGCACACACCTCAGCGTCTTGCCATGCATGGGCTGAAGAGGACGTGTCACTGGCACATGTCCTCATGACAGGTTCACGGGGTGGCTCAGCTCACTGTGACGAGGGCACAGGATTAAATGGCCAGACTTTTCCACAGAGCACTGCACCTCCCCTCTGCGCTGACCCGGCTCTTTGAGAAACGTGGTTATCGCTGCTTCACAGGGAGCTGCTGCTGAGCTTTCAGCATGGAAAAACCTGCCCTTGAGCTCTTTACAAATGTCACCTTTGTGAAAAGGGATGACGGAGGAGGGTGCCTTGGTGTCCTGGAAGACAGGCTCGGGAGGGGCTCTGCACCGGGTGGATTTTCCCTGGTTTCGTGTTTTTTTCACCCTGCATCCACTGTTTGCACAAACACTCCAGATGATATTTTGAGGTACAACAGAAACAGCAGGATTTATAATTGGCATTAATTACGGAGAAGGCTTAAGATTTTTCTCTGTTTTCAGCATCTCCGACTCCTCAGATGCACATCCCCAGTGCCACCATCCACCCTGGGGACAGAGGCTGCGCGGGGCCGTGCTCTGCTCCTGTGGGTGTGTGACTCCTGCCCCACCACCCACCTGCATCTGCTGGCCCCGATGGAGCAGACCTCTCCAGGGAGCAGCATCCCGAGCACAGGACCAGGGCAGAGATGCTGGATGTGTAGCAAGGCTGCCGAGGACAGGCTGTGCACAGGGACGTGCCCAGGGCCACTAAATCCACGGGGACATGTGATGGGGAAAGCAGGGAAGGGGGAGCCTGGAGCCGGACGGGCTTTATCAGGCTCATGATTTGTCCATACAAGGAGGGAAGAAGTGAGTCCTGGTGCACAGGAGGACCAGCGAGACTCCTCAAGCCTGCTGGGTCAGGCGTTTTGAGCTGCCCATAGACAGTCAAAAAACAATGAAAACTAGTGCTTAGAGAACCCAAAATAGTTCAAGAAAAAGGAAACCTGACACAGAAAGACATAAGATTCAGCAGGAGATGAATGGACTATCAGCCAGAAGGTAAATGTTTTCTTTATTCTCAACTCATGGAAGATAAATGGGCCGAGCTCGGGTCTCACTGCTACCCTGGGGAGTATGTGACCTGAACAAGCACGTAAATAACAAGCTGGCAAGACAGCTCACAGCCATTCAGGGAAATGTTCACTGCTGTGCTCAAAACAGATGCTTGGGTTCATTAACAAGATGCCGAGGACCAGGACAGCGGAGGGGAAACCCAAGACTGAGAGAAGCCTAGCACTGGGAGAGCCCGCAGCACACCCAAAACCAGGTCTCAGAGAGATGGCTCTCTGGGGTGAAGCCCCGGCCACATTACTGCAGTGGGGACACAAAACTGGGAGAAGACCACCCACAGAAACTCCATTCACTGCAATACAGCAAAGAAGAGACACCCTTCTGGCCCCTGAATGCTCAAAATAATTGACAAAACCTGCCACAGGAGACCATTTCCCCTTACCTGCTGGGGAGGGAATCACGTCAAAGGCTGATGCTAAGTATTTGTCTGCGCTTGATACGTGCGTGGAGAGAAACCACCCATGCTCTCGCACACCAGCTCACCCCTTCTTTGGGCAACGCTGCTCCCAAAGGCTCTGCCCAGCAGCTGGGGCAGCTCAGGAGAAAATAAAAGCTCCTGCTAATGGAGCAGCTGATGCTGCAGCCTACATCAATGATATGGAGCAGAACTGCAGGAGAGCATGAAGAATCGTGTTAAAAAGCACAAGAACAAGAGCTGTTGGGCTAAAGGTGAACCAAAGACAACTGGAAGTGTTTACAGGAAAGCAAACGTTGTTGTTATTGCCACACAGATTTGGAAGTCAGAGGGCTCGGTGGGACCTCAAAACGATGAACACTCCTCAGTGCAAATTACAGCGAGAGGGCAGAACGTTGCTGCAGGCACACCAGGCATGTGCCGCAAGCGCGGACCCTCGCAAGGAGAGCAGTGGAGCTGCTGCTCGAATGAAGCTGCTGCCGCTTTGTAGCATCGAGGTTGATCTCGAGAGGAACAGCAAAAGCCCACTTAAAAACACAGGCCAAGGTCAAGACTGGCAGTTTGGATAACAGCCTCAGTTAATGGGTTTACTGCACTATACGAAACTCAATATTAGGTTAGACGGTTAATGTTCCCCGTTCTTGTTATATTTGACCGGGAAGGGAAGATGTAGGGAATAAAGTCCTTAATAGATTATGCCATTAGCTGGTGGGACTGGCTGCTATGTTACACAGTGGCTGACCTTTTGCAGTGCTGCTTTATTAGACATTAGAAGCAGCAGCTCTAAATCAGGCTCCTCGACTTTGACTGATTCCTGGACATATATTTGGGTATTGCCAATAACCCTGAGATGGAAACAATTTCTGTCTGGAAAAATCATAAGCTACCTCCAAGAAAGCCATTGCTTCTCCCTTGAGAGGAGAGGGAAAGGGAAAATAAAACTGCAGAAATTTAGTATGAATGTGAAATAAAACCAGCAGGAACCATTTAGCTGCATCGGTTAAATTTAGGATGCTCAAATCCAGCTCAGTGAGCTCTGTCTGTCAAGTGCTCAGAGAGAAGCCGGGATGCCGAGGGAAGGGGGCCAGGCGCAGTGGGATTCTGAGATCAGTGGGACAGACCTTTCCCATTCACTCACAGGCTTTTCCTGCAGCTGAAGCAGGGAGGAAAAGAGCTCCAGGGACCACCGTGACTTCTTTCAGGTCTTTAAACACAGCCCTGGTGCTCCCAAGAGCCCTCTCCTGCCATGCTGCCGCATGCTGCACGCTCAGCAGACTTTTTCTGCCTGACCTCTGCAGAAACCGAGCTGTTTCTCACCTGCCTTTGATTCAGCAACCGGCTCTCCAGCTGAACCACCACACACTGGGTGTGCTGGCAGGGAGATGTGCTCCCGAAGGGATCCGCCGCAGGTGACGGTGGCAGCTCCACCTTGGGTGACAGCCAGCAGATGGGTTCCACGTGCACTGGAGCAGCCCTGGAAAGCCCTTCCTCTCCCACCCCCAAACATGCCTCTCCCTTAAGGGGAGAAACTGCTACAACCTGGTTATCTCCAACAAGAGATGGCTTTTTTTTTTTATTGCAATCTAAAAAGAAGCGCTAAAAATAGCTGGAGGAATAAAGCAGGAGCATTTTGCAGCTGATTTGCAAATAGCAAGTGTCATAACCAGCAGTGCCCTGGGGACCGGGGCTGCGGCAGGACCATCTCGTGCTGACAAACAGCCACACACAGAGAAGATTAACAGGTGACACTTGTCAGCCTTTTGTCTAAAGGGCACAAATCCTCCACTGAGCGAGGGCAGCGCAGCCTTTTGAACAGGAAAGAGGAATTAATTATCTCTTCTCTGGCCCTCTGCTTTCACTAATCATGATTCATGGGCTCCGCTTTGCCACAGCTGAATGAGAATGATTTTAATGAAGTTAAAGATTATGCGTTTTGCTGTGGAATTAGTTTTAAGTTGAACGTGACTCTGTTATTGACCTGAAGGCACAGAGAGAGTACAGGGAGGTCAGCGACACCTCTGGGGTGTCAAGGACAAGTGAAGGACATTTTGCTGGAGGACCCGCAGAACACAGCTCTCGGCTGTAGGTAAGGAAGCAGAGCAGGGGCAGCTGCAGGACGACACTCTGGAGAATACCGATACTGGGGTCTCCGAGCCCTCTAACAGGAAGTATCATCAGCAGAAACCTGCACAAACATTAATTTTGTTCGGACAGGTACCAGTTCCACCCCAAAGCCCAGCACAGGCTGCAAACCCCATTTCAGACACATGGATAAAACAGCCATTTCCGAGCCCAGGCTGTCCCTGGCACAGCAGCCGGCCAGCGTGGATGCCTCCACGCCAGGCTGAAGGCAGCGCAGCACGGACGCTCCGTGGGACAGCAGGGGACAACTGCTCCCGTTGCAGTCGCCTGGACACCCGCGAGAGGGAGACAAGACACCGGCCTGCGAGGCGACTGAGCCCGCAGCCCAGCTCGCCAGCCCCAGGCGGCTGCAAGCGCTGCCCGCATGCAACCCCCATGCAGAGCGTGTACCGGGGCATCACTCCCGGCTACGTGAACAAGGTGACTGCATTAAAAAAAAAAACAAACAAAACCACAACAAGTCACAGGTATTTGTGAGGTTGTTGAGGCCCCATCCCTGGAGGTGTTCAAGGCCAGGCTGGACGTGGCCTTGGGCAACCTGGTCTAGTGGGAGGTGTCCCTGCCTATGGCAGGGGGGTTGGAACTCGATGATCTTCAAGGTCCTTTCCAACCTAAACCATTCTATGATTCTATGATTTCTTTTGCCGCACATTTATATGCAGAATAAAACTGTGCGTTCACTCCATCTTAGGAACCGTGTGCTCAAACTGGGGCTGAGATTGCCTAGATGTTCTTCTTTTTAAACACAACATTCATAATCCTGATTGTTTAGGAAATCTGTGCAGCAGTCTCTGAAGACTGTGCTCGCGCGTTGCACGCTGTAAGTCAGGGCGTATGAAATCTGTCCTCTGTAGTGTAATTTAAGAGTGGCTTAAAGGCTCTTTGCCAGCTGCTTGTTTCTCTGCTCTTTCAAGGTAGCAGCACCTCCTGACCTACCCATGGCAAAGATCCGTGCCCTTCCTCTCCACATGCAAAGCAGTGAGCAGTTGGTTCCTTCACAGCAAGGTCACTTCAGATATATTCGAATGGAGAACTGGCTTTTCAAAGTTTGCTTGTAAACTGATCAGGATTTGAATGACTAGACAGTGCCGACTGCCATATAGAATGGTATAAAGAAAATGCAGAGCGCCTGTGCCGATCCCTCTCATACCGCATATGTGGCTCTGCTCAGCCTCTCCCGCACCCCCACCCGTCGCTGGCTGCGCATCAGCATGCAGAGCATGTAATAGCACAGACACATTTAGGGAAAATGTATCATTAATTTCTTTTCCTGTCCATGCGGAGTTTGTCTGACCTCTTTTCTAAATCTATTTTTAAATTGCTTCTGGGACTCTGTATGCCAGGTATACCATTATGCTGCTGCGTGCATCTGCAGAATCAGCTTGTCAAAACCTCGCAAAACTCACAGGCAATATGGTAAGAAGGCATCTCCACAGGTCACCCAGTCCACAGCCAGGTCCCAAGGCCAGAGCAGCCTTATTTATATCATTCGTGACAGCTGCTTGTCTAACCTGTTCTTAAAATCCATCCCTAGAGAATTTATTCCTGTGCTTTGCTTTACTTTTTCCTTCCAACTCTTTTTCCAGTCCCTCCTCTTTGCACATCAGTCCTCAACACCATTCATAAGTTATCAGTTCGAAGCACAGACCAGCGTATTTCCTTTCTTTTGCACTGGATACCGTATTTTTTAATTCTATCTTACAAGACTTTGGGACTGGTGGTGATTGCAGCAACTTGTAATGGCCACACACTGGCAGAAGAAATGTAGAGCGAGGTATTCATCTCCTGCTGCCTTCCCAGGCTGGGTGTAACACCCTTTTGTTGAAGAGCTCTGTCAAGAAGAGGGGTATTCCAAGAAGTCTTTGTGTGTCCCTTCCTTGGACCAAATCTCCATTACTGCCTCTCTATTATACCTGCACATCTTGACTGTTGCAGAGCTGCACTGCTCCACTGCTGTGGGTTCAACCAGGTGGGATAGTGGTGAAGCCAAATACCTTCAACACAGCCACCCCCTGGCACATCCAGAGAACAGCTATTTTCAGAAGATAAACATTTTGTCTTGTGCCTTTCATGAATTTATTCACACTATCCACACAACCGCCTATTTGCCATCAACTCAAGCCTTTAGAAGCAATACACTCTTAAAGAGGTGCTCCACTGTGTCTAGTATGTTACATGAGATGTGTTTGAGCCCAGGGTTGAGAAATTATTGTTCTGTTCTTGTAAATATTTTCTAAAAGACTTTTTTTTTGTCCTCTTAGTATACAAAGTTGCAATTAATAAGCAAGTTGCCTAAACACAGCCACACAACTGAACGGTTTGACTTGCATAGCTGAACTAACAAATTTGCTATACATCTACATCTAATGCATACTTAAGTTCTCCAGCTCTGTTTTTAAAAACCAGGGACAGCAACACATGCTTCCTTCATCCAGAAGAAAGGGGAGGGGGGAAGTCTCCTCTGAGACTGATAACATATTTGACAGTAATTTTATTTGAGCATAAAAAAAAACCATCAGAACTCCAATTTCAGGGAGCAGTAATGTACTGGATAACAATCACACTCATCCATACTGCATGTTAAGGTCTTTTAAATCACATCTTACACAGAGAAGCCAAGTAGATATCTATCAGATAAGGAGGAAGGCAGAACCAGTTAATTTAACATGTCCGCCACCCCTACCTTTAAAATATTTATGGTGCACATGAGGAATTATTAATGCAATACGCATCTGACTGCATTGTCGGGAGCGGGCACACAGTCCCTTACCCTGCCAAAGTAGATGTGAATGCCGCAGGAGCCTTCACTTTGGCTGGAAGGTTTACTATGAGCATCTGTCCCTGCAGGACCCAAACCCAACCTAACCCCACCGACCGCACACCTCTCCTCTGCCAGGCAGTATCCCCGTCTCTGCCCCTCAACAAGCTCCGCTTCTCTCCTGGCCACTCCACTTTCTCTAACATTTTTAGCACTGTGACGTGCTGTCTTATGTGCTGTAACACCCTGTACTCCGCTCGTGTATCCGATTCCTTCTGCTGTATGAATTCTGCCACCGAAACGAAGCTATAAAAACTATGCAGTGAATTATGTACAAAGACCTCCCCCATTCCCTTACCAGGCTAGCTCCATTTTTAGCAATCACAAGTCATCTCAGACGCACTGAATAAAAGATAGCTACCTGCCTTCAGAGAGCAATTCTGCCTGTCCCCAAGAGGCTGCTGAAGGTGGGATTCACTGTATTTACTGCTGTAACTACAGCTCTCAGGGCTGCATCCCGTCTGAGCCGTGCTGGTCAAGCTTAACAGCACACAAGGATGTGCTGGTGCTGAACAGGCTGACTAAATTTTCTTGGCGTATTGCAGAAACAATCTCCATGCCTTTCCTGGTTTCCCCTCTCGGAAGGCCTTGATTTCTCATAGCCTCAACTGTATTAACAACACATTTCATTACTTTTTTTTTAAAAGAATTTGGATAAAAGGAGAGACCTAAAGATAATTTGCCATAAAAGAGTCTAGAAGACCCCTGCCTTTGATACCAAAAGAGAGACATTCAGTGAATAGCTACGACATGAATCTCCTGAATGGTGCGTTTAGGAATCAAGTCTTTTGGTAATTCTTGAATGACGATGGATAATTTTTGGTGAAGGAAAGTGAATTTTCACACGGTCACAAGCCAGGCTGGTATTTTCTCCAGCTTCCTTTCACTTACTGCTCCATAGCGAAGCAGAGAAGGGCAGGTAGCTCTCCGTGCCTAAGTGCAGGTACTGGTTCACCAGCCCTGCATGCACAGGTGGGAGAACTGGTCCAAGCCATAGCTTGCAGAAACAGCACAAGACAGAGCAAAGATGAGAGGTGCAAGATGCCCGTGCCGGCAGCGCGAGTGCCAGGCTGCATTCTGCCTCCAGCCCTCGTCACAACAGTGGCTTCAGGCAGGGCTCAGGCTGGTGCTGCCCTCACGGTGGGGAGAGGAAGATGATATGGCTAACAAGATGATGCCTCCTTGCTGGACAGGCAGGCTCATCTCAGGTAATACAAGAACAATCCTCTAAGTCTTTGCTAGTCATCACCTGCTGTGCTTTTCTAAGATAAAAATCACCTTAGCTCTGCATAACTTAATCATCTCAGCAGTAGCCAGCAAGAATAAAAAAGCCGATGAGTACCACTTATTAGGGACTATGGCAGCTAGCAGTCTTTTGTTCCAGGTCCATTTTTGTCTTTCTGCTCCATTTTCAGAAAGAAAAGTGGTTGGCAGGAATAAGTCACACATAAGTCCAGAATCTATTGCTTTCTGAATGTTGTACATGGTCTTGTGCAGCTGCAGCAAAACCCAGCCAAAACAAGATGTGGGTTGTGCAAGAGCCAGGATGGAGCTGGAGATCTCTGTTGAATCTCAGGGGTTTGTTTATGAGCTATTCCTATATTCGGAATTTTATCCTTGCAGTAATCTTGGTGTCCTGAGACTACCCGGTAGGCACTTGCTACAGTGGGTAGCTGTCCTCTTTTAAGTACATACATAGAAAAAACCACCACTGTAGAGACTTGTAACCAGAATTAAGACGGGTCTGGATGAATTATGAATGGAAACATTTGTGTGTACAAAAGCACAATGAACCCGTCAGCAGCAGACCTGTCCTCTGGTGACAAGAGGAGGACATCAAAGTTAGACAGTACACCTCTTCCATACCCTGTCTGAAGACAGGCTGTCGCCATAAAGATGCCCCATACAAGGATGCAAAAAGGTAGTAGCGCTGCTTAAGATCCATGGAAACCAAAAAAAGCAAGACCCTAAGGTGAAAGATCACCCTATAATGACAGGTAAGTCCTAGAAAGCATAAAAAACAGTGCAGGAGCCATCCTGTTGTGAAGAACAACTCAGAAGACATAGCAAAGGTGTGACAGATGGTGTCCCTGTCTACAGCACCTGGATGCAGGAGGCTTGGTGCCTGCACGGGGCGGTGAGAGCGCGAGCGAGTGAAACCTAGAAGTGTAAATGACTGAAAACAGTTTTGTTTAGAATAAATATCACCTTTCCCTTCTATAAGGTCTCACATTGAGTTTTATTATATTAATTTCCGAGACTGGTGCACAACCACTGTGCAGTATAAAAGCCGGGTAATATAGCTGGGGGACGTTTTGTACCGCAAAAAATTAAATGGAGCAGCGGGTTGACATTGTCAGCACTTATTGGCATGTGCACAAGCTTAAATTCCAGGAGACACATCCTTCAGACGACCTAATCTTCAGTATACTTCATCTTCAGGTAAAACCCTAAAGGGCATATTTTCTTGAAGGAGGGCCCAGCATATCTGGGGAGAAGTACATCCCTACCTAATAAGCATCTCCACAAAAAAAAAAAAAAAAAAACACCCACAACCAACCAAAAACCCAGATTTCATGCACTCTGTATTCACAGGAAAAGCAGCATTGCTCAAATTCATGCACTACAGCAAATTCTTCAACTGCGGTGCTGTGCACCGGCACTGAGCAGCTGTAGCCAGTGCAGCCACAACAAACATGAAAGCAGTCAGTCGGCATTACTTTAAAAGCACGTCTGTATGACTGACAGCAGGTATTTTAAGACCGTCTGCAGCAAAGTTTCACCAAATCTTTGATCATTTCAGTGTGCCACTTTTGGAAGTTCTCCTTTTAGTCCTTAAATTGAAAAGGATTACAAAAACATAGGGAACCTGGGAAAACAAATCCTCTTGGAAGATGAGGTTTTGAATCCATTTTCTTCCCTGTGTGAACATACCGAAGAGACACATGGGTAGGAAGAACTAGGGCAACCTCGTCTTGCTGAAAAACAGGTTTTTGACAGTCACTGACAAAAAGTGTCTCTGACCTAGGAGTATGTGCATCAGTCAGAAACCCAGCATTAAAAAAAAAACCAACAAACCTGCCACAGCTAACACAGTCATATGAATCTTCATTTTGCCTCCCTGGGAACACAGCTCCAGCAAACGAGAGAGGTCAAGAGAAATCTGATTTAGGAGAATACATTTCTGTTCCTCAAAGCTATTCCCCAAACAATTTCTTTCTTTATTGCAGGAAAAGAAAGCAAAGAAACTGCCCTCCCACCATGTTTCAAGAGAATAGAGCCCTCTTAGCTCTTTGTACTCTCAGCCATGTTTGCTTATCACTTCCAGCTCAGACAGACAGCTGCAATTCCCACCGGCTTTCCAGAGAAGATCAATTATCCCACCTAGGAACAAAGCATCCAGGAACCACTTAATCACACTTTTCAGCGAGGTAAGAGGAGAAACCATCCCGTCCCTGGCAGAGGGGCTGGCGAGGATGTCCTGGCAGCATTCGAGGTTGGAATACCAAATGTTAGACTTGTTCTAATAAAGACATTTGGATTGTAAGACAGTATTTTTCTTTCTTTGTTGAGCTGATAGCTACACGCTGCCTTGCCTTCAGGGTAAAACAACGCTTGTATGGGTGCAATATTTTGTTGGCAGAAATATTCTCTCTCCAGGAAAACGCAATCAAAGCAGCCAGCATATGCAATGACAGGACACAGACCTTTCAGAGAATTATACCCTTTCCCGGGAGGGTAAGCTATGTAAATATAAAAAGGAAAGAATTCTATTCTGCACGAAAGCAGATTCTTGCCCCGCATTGCCAAGGGACTGAACTTAATCACTAATCCTCTGCATCTCGTAGCGGAGGCAGAACTCCAAGCCACAGGACTGTGCCGGTGTAGCAGGAATATTTCCCCGGAGACAGCAACTCACAGAAGAGATAAGGTACATCACAGCTTTGGAGTGACAAGATTGCTATCGCAGCCTGTGCCTCATTACTATTTCCAACCTTCAGCACAGATCTACGATGCCTTTCCAGGATTAGCCTACTTCTAAAGCTAAAGAAAGTCTCTCTTAATTTACAGCCTGTTATTTATTTAACACCAGAACCACATTAATTGAGAGCGCCTTTGGATTATCACAGCATTTTAGCAGTATGGTGTAGTTGGAATACCACGTAGGACTAGAGAGTGTACAGAGCGATGCCAAGCGTGGTACTTGGCTTAAACAGAGCACGTTTTAGGCATACAAACATTTTGGCCTCATACCTAGAAGCACGCAATCTGATAATATATATTGCCCCCTTTTTTAAATACGGAGTGGGTTTTTTTGTCTCCAGAGATTCCCATGAATGGTCATCTTAATAAAATGATGATAATCTCCATATATGGCTTCAAATAATGGAAATACAAAAAAACGAGAACTGAAGACAAGTCAGCCTCCAAAGTTCTGGCCTAAGGATCCCCTGCTTTGCATTCTGGTATAAAGCTTAAGTGCAGCAAAACGTGTTATAATTTTTCTTGGGGTCAAAAACCATTTCTTTTAGGACACTAACTCAGATGAATCAAAAGAAAGCTTGTTACCAAAAGTATACACAGGCTTCTAAATATATATTTTGATATAAGAATAACTATTTTGCTACTTGCACTCCTTTCATCACCTTGGCACTTTTTTTCCCCCCAAACCAAAAGTCTATCTTGAAATAGGGGAGACGGACAGAGATTGTGCAACATTAAAGACTACTGGCTTATAATTTATTACCAGTAATGAGCCTCAGCTATTCACCCCGAATTATTCTTCTAAAGGCAAAGCAGTTAAAAGTAATGGGTATATGCTTCAGCTCAGATTAATGAGGACACTAAAAAAGTATATAAACAGCTAGAGTATGTGCCAGCTATGCAGGCAGAGAGATCCGCTCTGCTCTAATTGAATGGGCAGTACACCGGCAGCACAGGCCAGTCAGACAAACACATCATCTATCATGCGGGAGGAAAATTAATAGGTATAAGAACAACAGTGCATCCCACAAGTGATTACCCAGCTCCCTTTCGATGACTTACTTTCCCTCTGATCCATAACTGTTCATGCTGTCCTCAATGGACTCATGGCTGGCTTGACGGACGGTCCGGCTGGGCATTTCAACAGCCAGCCCAGTTTCTGTGCTCCTCTGGATGGCTCCTTTCAGTCTCCGACCATCCCCATCTAGGAAAAAAAGGGGAGAAAAGACAGTCAGCTATTGTTCCCAGAGCCTTTTGCAACGACAGAGTCAAGGAGAAGCAGAGAAGGTCTTTCAGAAGATCAGCCTGGCATCTGGCAGCCAGGCAGTATTTTGCACACACGCAGCGTTTCGTTACTCAGCCCTGCTTCATCAGCAGCCCCCAGTCATCTTTGGAACAAACCCAGTGCTCCAGCATGCCAGGGCCCAGCAGAAACTCAAAACATACATACCACCCTACCTACTGCAACCATTTGTACCAATTAATTATGCATCAAGCGCAGGTGCATGCAGGCACACAAGCTGGCTATATGTGGAGCTACGCAGTTCAGGAACACAGCAGCAGTAACCATGGGCAGAGCGGGGGTGTACAGCCTGACCATGCCTCGAAATGTTTCTAAATCCTGTGTTGCAGCCTCAGATGGTGCGGAGCAGCGAAGAGCCGCGGTTCCTGGTGAGCATCAAGGGAGCAGAGGGGAGGAAAAGGCCAGGGAACACCAGAGGTGCCATGAAGGCAGGAGCCCTCCCAGATGGGCCATAAGGGAATAGTTGGGCATGGCCAAAACGTTCCCTGGTGGCACCTGGAAAGACACCAGCAGTGGAAAACCCTGGAGAGGACTATTCCCCTTCCTACACGCCCTCGGCCACAGCGCAAAGGGAATTAAGTAGGTTCTGGTTCCTCCTGGGTGCAGTCTTCAGAGGCTCAGCCCTCTGAAATTAACAGCTGCTATTTTCATCCTCCATCTCTAGCAGTCTGTTGCTCAGAACAAACCATGTTATGTAATGAACATGTAATGAATACCATTACTATTAATTGCTTTAGCTAGTGTTAGGAGGCTCCAGATTTCATCCCACATACAGCTCTCATCCTGAAACACATCTGCTACAAGTTTTCTGAACAAAGCAGAATTATCTAAATCCTTTAAAGACGCCCGCCCATGAACCTGGATGCAGGCAACAAGCCTCTGACCCACGGCGCCCTCAGAAACCCACCAATGTTTTGAGTACCACCCCTGGAGAAGAATTGACCCAGCTACTGAGTCTAGAGAACTCAGGATCCCCAAATATTAAAGGAAACAAGTCTTTCCCAAACACATTGGAAATATGAGGGTATCTGTAAGAACTTGTCTAAAATATACAGAATGTTGTTATTTGCATAGCAAGCTGCTTGACCTAAAATACTTTTCTTTAGATCTTGGTGTGAACAGGCACTTTAAAAAAAAAAAAAAATCAGTAAGATATCAGAAATGCTTCCTATCCCACTTCTCAAATTATACCTACACTGAAATGCAAAGACAAAAATTCTCCTATAAATACAGCTATAAAGTCCCTTTTCCTCTGGTATCATGAGGTTTCCAACTGAGTAAATGTGTTGGCCCCAGGGCTCCGTACCAGCTGCTGTCCCCACATATGGTGCAGCATGTGTATGCGTGTCCCTATGGGCTAAGAGGATAGAATATGCATGTTCTGGGTTAACATTAACTACAGTTTGTATTGTTTGTGTGCCTAGAGCAATGCATGAAGCACATTGTATAAATCAGAAAGTTACACAAACGTAAAACATTTTTAACCTGCCTTCAAAATCCAAACCTTCAGGCAAGAATAATAATATAGGCATCAATAAAAACAAAGCCTCGTGAAAGAGCCTTACCTACTTCCCCAACCACTGCAGAACTGTTCCCTTTGACGCACCTTCTACAAGCCTTGTACAGCTTGCTGGATCCTCTCTCTGATGGGGTTTCTAGGTTCCTTTCAGCCATGTGGGCAGACTTGATGGTGCATTTAATTTGCCTCGTGTTCACCTCCACAAACCATGTTTCAGTCATCTACATCCATCAGTGTCCATCCCTCCTTCATGTGTGCACTCTCTGAACGCTTATCCTTCCATACCGTTTAGGTTAGTCGTTATGAGAGCCTTGGTAGGCAACCAGAGTCAAAGCAGCAAATGACATAAATGTAGGAAACAAATTAAAAGTGCCCCGTTGCTCAACTACGCAACATCTGTTGTAAAAAAATCTCTTATTTCCCCCAATCTAATGAGACATGCCTGGAGACATTCATACTCAGAAGACTATGCATTCACATCTGGCAACAAACTAGAGGCTTGGGACAGAGCGAAGCTTTAGAGCAACCCAAGATGCTTGCTGCTCTCCATCAGCCACCTCCTGACTCAAAGCTAACGGCGTAAAGCAGAAGGGCCCAAAGACAAGGAAAGGCAGCACCATGGAAGATGGGCAGTACCAGAGCACTGTACCAGAGATGATTCAGCTGGCACGGGGCCAGTTCAGCTGTAGCATCACGTATACAGCTTTCTGCTGCTGCCTTTCTATGAGGGAGTGGTTTTCTAGTATTCCTGATTGATTTTACAGCTATAACACATGGATATTCTTATTTTTAAATAAATAAATAATGGAGAAACTCTGGAAAACAAGACGACAGGAATAGATGACAAGAATCCTTCGTTCCTCCCTCCTCTTCCCCTCCAGTCTCTTTTTGCCAGAAGTTTCCCTTGAACAGGAGGGGAAGAAAATGTTCTGCCAAAAAGGCAAGCCCCCAAACCACTGCAGCCAGAGTGAAGACTGAACAGGGTAAGACATTGCGTAAGCACCAAAGATACCATCAGAAGGGGGACATAGGTTCCTAAATCACTCACTTAAACCCTTTAGTCAAACTTAACCCATAGTCAGGACATTACCAAAATAGAGTGTTTTAACCCCTTCAGTTGGGAGAAAAGGGCAGATCAGAAGTGGCACACCTGGAAAGGAAACAAACATGTACAAAGCTGGACTGCTTGGTGCAGACCGAAAACATTTTACAAGCCACAGTGACCTACTAGTAACCTTCTCTGGCCAGTGTGGAGCATCGTACAGGGGCTGTGCCTCCTCTCCTACCTGAAATCTTGAGCTTCAACATCTCTGCAAATCAAGAAGGTAGATGATTTGCCTCTATGAGGGTGTTGCCTGGCAAAACCATTTATCTAAATTTAATTGTTAGCAGTATCTGGAATAAGTAAAAGCAGTATCGGCATTTCTACAGCGTCACCAGATTTATTCCCTGCACCTTTTCCAATTAAGCAGTAAACGACAAAGGTTAAGCAGCCGGTCAAGCCTGCAGTGCAACACGCAGCTGAAGAGCAGATTCTGCTTCAGAATGACCTTGGGAAGAAGAAATTTTTTGCCCAAATACCAAGGCTGAAGACACCCAGCACCTCGCAGACGCCAGGAACCAGAAGGGACCAGCAGACACTTCGCCAAGTTTTCTGTGTTGACAGGCACTTAGATTTCCCTCTGTTCAGCCAAAAAATTTACGTTTGGCTAAAGAATATCTTCTAAAAAGCTATCCACTCTGGATTTGAGGATATCAAGTGATGAAGAATCTGCCATTTGCCTGTGCAGTTGATTTTACTACCTGACATTTAGAGGTGTGACTTAAGTTTGTCTGGTTTCAGCTTTCAACCATCATTTTTTTTAATGCCCTTCTCCACCACAAGAGCTGCTTTGTATTCTCGCTATAAAGACTCTTCTGCAGCATAATCAAGTCATCTCTCACTCTTTTTTGACAAGTTAAACAGACTGAGCTCTTTATGTTTCTCATGCTCTGGCATTTTTTTCTCTTGCCCTTGAATCTTTTTAATGACCTCCCCAGGTTTTAAACGCCCTTTTGAGAACACGCACAGCAGAACTGGAGACTGCATTTTAGTGCAAAAACACGTACAGAGGTAAAAATCAGCTTGTACTCTTATCTTCACTGCTTCTGCTTGCATCTCCCAAGCACCACAGTAAACTCTTGGTACAGCATCACACCTCGCCTGGACGCTGTGCAATCCCTGCCTGTCCTGCTGGTATGACCTTGTAGAACATTATATTAAGAAACATGTAAAAAAACACATTTTATTTGAAGGGAAAGAGCAAAAAGTCCAGACAGCTCTATATAATTCTCCCATTCTCAATACCATTTACTATCCTGCTAATGTGCATATCACCTGTGAATTTAGTAAGGTTTAAACTCATGCTCAAATCAAATAAAAAAAAAGAATGGTACCAAGCCTTCAAAACAGCTTCCTGCCTTTGAGGCTTTTTCCTTGATAACTACCTGTTGAGATGTGAAGTAAGTTTTTAATCTATTTATCACTATCAGATTTTTAGGGTCATGTTGTTCTAGGACAAAACCCTTACATACTTATCACATTTACCCAGATACCTGCTTCTACTAAAACTCGGGAGAAAAAAAAATATCTGACAAGACCCATTTTCCCTAAATCCTTCTTGACTAGTATAATTATATTCCCATAATTTTGTTCTTTATTAATTGCATCTCATTATAACGTTTCCCCTAATTCTGTCTGGGAGTGACATCAGACCAAGTAACCAAAAGTTCCTTCCAGACAACCCAGTAATGAATGGAGTGAGGCGACAGTGCAGGACCTGCACAGGGCACAGCATCCTTTGGAGAGTTCTCTTCCTTAAATATAGTTTCAGCTGTCAACTGCATCGAGAGGCAGCTCTTCTCAAGGATGATGCAGCCTCTGTGGCAGACCTGCCCGCCACCATGAATTGTATTTGCCTTAATCTTCTGGGTGGGATGTAAATAAATAAATAAAAGAGCGGCATCATCCCCTGTTCTCCCCCAGGGAGAGAGTCACCATTTCTCATATCCTCTTCTACATCAGCCTAAGGCACAACCTTCAAAGCCCTTCCTCTCCGCTGCTGACAGGTGTCTCCATGCTTATAGGACATCAAGTCTTGTAAAATCTATGCAAGTTCTGCAATAGCTCATCACAAGGTCGTGATTATATAATTATTACTGCTACACAGAATTACTCCACAATAGATGTTTATCAAGTTGATGTTTCTGAGGGACAGAGTGTGCCCTTTTCACTGTTATCTTTCACTACCTCCTCTCTTGTCTCTTCCTTTTCCCCCACCCCGGTGTTTAGTACCTTCCTTCTCTTTTCCAGTTTGGTTTCAATTTTCTCCTCCATGTTTGCTCAGTTTGCTGGATGCTACCAACACAAAAAGAAACCAGCGTGATACATGTGCTACAGACCCCCCCATACTTTAGAATTAATTGCTATTGATTTAAGCCTGAGATGAGGAATTGACAAATTTCAACTCAATCAGTTTTGCTCCTAAATTAACCAACTGCTTCCAAGCACAGAACATGTTGGTACCCAATGCACACGGCCAGTCAGCACCAACACAGGCCACCAAATACACACCAAGGGTCCAGCAAAACAGCCTGGTTAGCTTTTTTTGCTCCCCAAACTTCACCTTGAGGTGCAAGGGGAAAATCAGGAAGGGAAATCAATTGGATGTTTACTTTCTTTTGTTCCAATTACTAAGCTCTGGAAAATATAACATTTTGCATTTTCCAGGAAAGATTAGTCCAAGCTTGAGCGAAGAGACTGCATTTCTATTGCTTTTCTTACACAAGCCAAGCAGAATGCATTGATTTGCATCCATACACGCTGCAGGGTATCGACCTGGGCAGACTCTGGTCTCCGGCTTCACACCTGGGTTCCTCAGCAAGGGAATTATCTGCTTGGCTCCAAACCGAGGCCCAGGTACAAACCACCACTTATGAAGCACAGAGAATTGACAATCCCAGTAGGGAAACAGAGAAAAATCCAACTGACAGAGTCGATGTACCCTTCAGAGCATGCTGCGGAGCATGTAGAAGCAGAGATGAGGGGGATGAACATCTGCGACAGCAGAGCGCATCTGCAGTCAGCATGCAGGGGTACCGGGGGCACCTGGCTGGGTGGGACAGGACCTGACTGCTGCAGAGGAGATGTGCCCTGAGCCATGCAGTGGTTTACGCCGAATCTGCCTGCTCTATCCTTGGCTCAAACATGGACTCACAAGCCCTTTCATTTCCCACATCCATAAACTGCACTCTTAAGGTCAAATACAAAGAGTTGCTTCTTGCTTTCTTCTCCGCGAAGGTCTACCCCAGAAAACAGATGACGCAAGTCAGTTTGGGGCTGAAAATGACCCAGTACCCATCTGGGTATTATCCCCTGCTGAGATTAGGAAGAAGGTCCCCAAATCCAACAACTGGTCTTCAGCATGTCTGTGGGCATTCAACAAAAGCTGCAGTGGGAGTCTGAGCTCAGCACCCTGTGAGACTCTGCTGCAGCACTGACCATTTTTACCTACTTCTTATTTTCAAATGCTCTGAGACAAGATCCAACACGTTAGCTTCTCTGCTTCAAACTTTGTCACTGCATTGTTGTTCCTAATGGGTTTAAAAATAAAAAAAATTTTTTCTGTTTAGTCAGATGCTGAATCCCTACAGACATGTGCTAAGATCCGTGTGCCATGAATCAATTCTGCGATGAATAAAAAAATTCCATTGTTCAGCTTCAAAGGGAAGAAAGAAAAGTCTTCCCACAGCCTTGCATGAACATCCAACACCTGTGACAGCCTGGCACATGCTGAGCAGAGCGGCTGCCGGGGTGGGCACCGTGGGCCCTTTTACATCGATATCTGTGTTTGGAGCAAACCATGCTGCTCTCCTAAGGGGATGCTACTGCTAAGGAAAAAATATAAATACTGGATTGTCATTTCAGAACGCAGTTTAACAAGATTAACTCAATCTCATCGTGCCTAGCAAGCTCCGACATCCTGCCAAGTATTCCCTACATCGATATCCTAATGGAGTGTGAATTATGAGCACCTAAGGAGAGGCAGTTTGTACTGTGCTCCAGAACATGCCAGGCTATCATCACAGCCTGAATAATCCACCAGGAATGATGGAAAATTGCTGGGGATAAACAGGGGCACTAATCAGGCTGTTTGCTTCGTTCCCCTTGTCCTAGTTTCAGACACTGATAAAATCACACCCTTTCTTTCCAAATTAAGCTGAAAATCTTCTATGGGATGAAAAAAAAAATTCAGCGTGTTAATTCTTAATCTGTGCAGATTAAGTACATCCACAGGGTTGGAAAAGGTCAGTCATCTCTTCTTGTGAGAGCCAGAAAGTAGTTACATTAGCGACCGTGTGTACTGCTGTGACAGCTACAGCCCCCGGCGGAAGGCGGAGCGGGGCCAGGACACCCCACCTGCACCGCAGCCTACGGAGATGCCAGCAAGACACCTCCTCCGAACTGCCATCCGTACTGCAGTCACGGGCACGTCCCACTGCTCCTGGGCCACGATATGGTATTTTAGCACAAGTAGCTTTCTCTCATCCTGGTGTTCGAGCCTGCCTTTCCTCGCCCACACCACAGGCAGTGGTCACACCCGTGCCCAGATGTGTGCACATCAAACCAACTTCCCCCTGAACCCATAAGTTTTTTTCTTCCTTCTCACCATTAAAAGACGACCAAAAATCATTCACTGGGTTGTTTTTATGAAGTAGGCACCTGGCAGCAGTCTCAGAACCTGTCTTCCCTTCCTTACCCACCGAGCATGTGATGCACAACAGAAAACCTCCTCTGGACCGCAGAAGGACTCGTTACATAGCTGTGCGCGGCACGGGAGCTCTGCAAGTCTTCATAAAGCAACAGCCCTATTTTTAAAGCCTAACAGGAGCTTAATTTAGGCAGGACAAAGCTAACCTTCTTCCTCTTCCTTCCTATAAACACTAAAAATGGAACACAGATCTGAGGCTCCCCTGCACAGCCTGTCCTTCCTTCCCACCCCCCCACCCCAGTGAGACAACCCTGGGAGAAGAGCATTTCACCCTTCACACCTCTCCCACCCCACCGGTGTGGGCAGGGGAAGCACCAAACCCCACACAGCGGTTTTTAGACTTGCCTGAAGCTCCTAACAACCTGCAACCCAGCTCACATCCCCAACTCCTCAGCCACTTCAAAGCAGCATTTTCTCCTCCAAGATGGTCTGAGCTGCAGTTTATTTTAAATCCAACTATATATATCTGTATTTAAGCAGGTCTCCAACCCCACTAAGATGTTATCACCTCTTGTAGGTTGGGTGGAGCACTGGAAAGTTATTGATTTTGCTTCCTATTTGCTTGAGATCCATTTTGATATTTTAAACTAGGAAAGCACGATATATTTTTTCTGCTCCTTTTGAGGTTAAAAACAAACAGTTCCCATGATACTATTTTTAATTTTGACCTTTTCGATAATTCATCTGTATTAAAAAATTAAATGGCCAAAATTTTAATTTAAATATGTCAAAAGAAAAAGCTCTGCACCTAACATGTAGCCAGGAAAATTAGTTTTGAGATTTCTTTTCCTTCACTGACAAAAGAGAAAGCTAAGAAAGCAAAAGATAAACATCTATATTCCACTGTCAATGACTTTTAAACAGATTTTTGACCGCCATAAAAAAATTGTTTAGCTTTTCACCATAAAAAAGTTACAGTACCATAACACTGCGAAAAAGTTTGTTTCTTTCAGAGTATTCCATGGGAACTCCTTTGCAGCTAGATCCAGCTCTTCAGAATTCTTTCCACGTCTCTATTTTGTTTGCAGCAGCAGGATCCAAATAGCTTCATCTGATGGCTGCTTCTGCATTTTTATTTTTATAAGAAAACGGAACACGCTGCCCCCTTCTCTTCCCCCAGTCTTCCATGCCTTGCAGGCAAGAGTCTGATTAAGTGAAGTGTCCATATGCATACAGAAAATTCACTGCTGTAATATTTCTTCAGCAGCCAAGCAACGGACCCCAAACACTGCCCCGTCCACAGGGACGGACAAGCACTGGTGAAGCTGCACCAGTCGTCCCTGGAAGAGCTGCACATCTGGGACAGACACATCTCAGGCCTTTCTCCATCTTCTGCTGCTTCTGTGCTTGGGCAATGGCTGATTACTTTAAAAAGAACCCCAAACAATCTTACTATGATATTTATAATGCAATAAACCAAATTTTGTATACACACACACATCCTGATTGCACAGCAATGAGTTATCCAATCCTTCCACATTTTGGATTCGTGTGGTTTAAGCCTTAGAAAGTCTAACTCCCCTCTTTGGCACTTGTCCACCTGGGAGGCGCCGGGGGTCTGCTGTCTGAGCACTGGCCAAGTCAAGGAAAGTTTAGCTGATGGGCTCAGAGAACAGGTACATTTGGCACGGCCACAGGCAATTAATAAGAATAAATAACTTATTTTATTTAAGCTACTACGTTGTAATATTTATTCCCTAGAAAGCTGGGGGAAATGTCAGACATAGCACCAACAACCAGCAGTGCTTTAAGACAAAATGTGCTCAGTTCAAAACTCTTAAACTTTGCCAACTATGAAGATCTGGGTATTAGGAAAACATGAGGAGCCAAAAGGTGAGTGGCTGGTTTGTCTGCCAGGGCCACCCGAGGGCTTTCTTCTGATTATTTTGCAAGAAGGACCAGAGGTGGAGCCAATCTGGGTCCCTGTGGCTGGAAGTCCTCCAGCTGACCAACGTAAGTCACGAAGGCCAGGTCAGGATCTCTACTTAATTACAAGAGAGTTGAACCAGAGCACTCCAGTCCTTATTCCGCCGGCCATCTCATACTATTAATAACTCTGAGGATGCTGCTTAAGACCAGGATCTGAAATATGAATGAGCCTGAGCTGCAGAAAACCTCTCAGTTTAGAAGAGAATCACAAAAATGAGGTGACTTCACAAAAATAAAGCAGCTAGAATGCGTCATTGTAAGAGAAGGGTGGCATGAGATGAAAGAGCTGCCCTGCCGACGCGTTGCTAAGCCAGGAAGCTTCACACGAGGCTGTTCTGCCCTTCCTGAGCCACCGAACCTGCCTGCTCCCTAACGATACCTCTGGAAGGGCCCAGCGTCCTGCTCTTGGCTCAGTAACTCTTGGGGAAAAAAGCAGTGAGCAAAATGACTTAAGCAGCCTGTTTGCAAGCTGTTTTCCCCATTGCAGAAGAGGACTCGGGTCACGGGCCTCCCAAAGCCACCAAAACTTCGGAGAGGAGCTGACACCTTTCCATCCAAGGGATTTAGAATGCTCAGCTCCAGGGTTTTGCTTCAACTCAGAATGTTACTTTTGAGCTGAGGTTATATATCAGACCTTTACTTCTGGGGGCACTAGTTTGGGTCGTTCTCTCTACCCAGAGCCATCTTTTCACAGTATTTGTAGCATCTGCATATCTTCCACTTCTCTACCAAATTTGGCTGAAACTGGAAAGTACATGCTACATAGGAATGATGGAGAGAGGGGAGAGGGTGAGGACAGGGCTCTGGCTTAAGCATTGAAGAAATAATTGCCTCCCTCAAATTCACAGCTAAGGCAGCTAAAGTTTAGTTTTGGTACAGAAAAAATTCAAGGGGGAAGAGCAAATTTATTAACAAGATATTTCCCTTTTCTTCTGTCCCATTGATGCTCTTTCAGGAGCGAGCAGCTTTCTCAAGGCCACGTGTGTGTGAACACAAAGAACGAGCAACAGTCTTGGCACAGTGAATGAGTCATGCAACCTTTTGTTCGTTCGTTATAAACACAATTAAAAACACAGCCACATTTCTTTAACAGGCATGAAGCCACAGCACCCTGGAGTCATTCATAAACTAGAATCATGGTGCAGAATCACGCTTAGAATAGCATTTGATTTGTGTTTAGCTTGGGTTGTAATTACTTCATCATATTTTCCTTAAGGAAATGAATGATCAAATTCACAAGGAGTTGACTTTAATTATACACACTACTTAATAACTTGCGTCCATTTGGAAGCAATCATTTGATCCACTGTGGAAGCAAGAGAGGGGGAGATGATGGTCTGGTTTCCAGAGAAGTCAAACAATTTCAGGCATTCAACATCTAATTCCAGACAATTTCACAAGATGATACAACTATCTGTGTCAGCCTTCGCCAAAGGTGCTTTCATGTAATTCCTGTAGCCAATGCTAAAGGAAGCAATCCAGCCAGCACATTTTCCCCCTCTAGTTCTATACATTGCTTTGAGTCATGCAGAGACATCCTTTGAGAGGTCCATGGCTGTACAGCACCCATTGTGCCAGGCAACTACCGCATCCCACCATAGGGGCACTAAAGGGAACCATTTTCTTCCCAAGTGGTACAAAGAACAGTATGAAGACCTCCGCTCGCAGCACACCTGCGATGCTGAAGTGATGAGCACAGAGGGTGGCTGCATTTCCCTGGGGAAAAGCCCAGCACTTTCTGGCAGGTGGAGAGAGGATCTGGCACAGCAACAGCCCAACATGCTCCCTGGCTCTTCCAGCCCATGAACGAGAGCTCTGCTCTTGCAAATGGATCCACTGCACTCGCACCGGTTCTTTTGTACGGATCCTTTGTCAGGATCCGGAATCACTTTAATACAACCCAAGTGGCTGGTTCTGTTTGGATGGAGTGAAAGGAGAGCACCCTGTCCTTCATGACCATGATAATTTGGCTGCAGGCATCTCTGGACAGCTGGAAGAGCGGGTCAGGCTTCAGTGCCCAGAAGCAGGACAGGAGCAGCAGTACCTTAGGATGTAAGGTGATTCATGGCGACTAAGAAATCAAAGTGTCAAAACACTGGGTTTCCTCTCATAGCAAATGGCCCTGACAATCCTACATCACAAATATCTTCAACTGATGACAAGTCGAGTCATTAAACATGGAAAGCACCATGCAATACCAAAAAACAGAGGTGCTGAAATTTAACCAGCAGTCTCCTAGCAAAACGACACAAAAAAAAAAATAAATCTCAAGCAAAGCTTTCACAGCCCAAACCCTGAAGAGATGCACACGGACTCTCATCCGAGTGATAAACTCTCCCACAGATGAACATGGCAGACACACAACTGCCTCTGACATCTGCCTTCTGCATGCACAAAAGCAGCGCTCAGATATAAACCCACCCTAAATTATTTGAAGTCCATGGGGAAATTCAGTTCACTGTTAGTCTAAGCAGAGTATTGAGCTTCCAATAGAGGAAAAGAAGCCCTTCGGCCAGAGCTGGAAAAGAGACAGAACGTCTTCATCTCTGCTGAAAAATACTGTAGAATGTGGGAAACCAACCAAAATATCATGCCTGTCTGAAGATTACTGAGGATTAGGGGGGAAAAAAAAGCCATCAGTGAAGCAGATTAATGTGTTTTAGGAACAATACCAAGATCTAGTTTTCTCAATTACTAACCGTTAGATGCAGGAAGAATCAGTCCTTTGTCAAGGAGAGACACACTATAATGTTCAATATTCTATTGAATGGAATTTGCGTTCATCCCTCAAAGTGTAAAACGGTCGCACACCAGCACAGCTTCAGGAGAAGCAGATGGCTGTTTGTCGCATGGCTACCCCATGGCACGTACATGGCAGCAAGTTCACCAAAATCCCATTATTTGAGCCAAATATTTCTAAATGCATTTTGTAGGAGGAGGGATGAACAAAATGCTTTAGAGCACCTTGGTGATTTCTCTCTCTCTCCCATGAGAGCAGAAAAGAGAATAGATGAAGAAGAAATAAAAGAGAAGTACGGACGTGTGATACAGCCAGTATCAGTCTTGCAGACACCGCTGCCAGTTCAGGAAGATCAAACATGCATTACAGAGCAGTATGTATCTTTATTTAGGAGTGAAAAAACAGTTCTAACATAACTAACAAAAGAAATGTTTGATGGGAACCTCTTCATAAGATGTGTAGCCAAGGATTGACCAAGGTCAGAAGAGGACAGTGTGCATTAACCTCGCTTATGAAGCACTTGCTTCCTTCTTATACCTGCAGTGAACTTTTACATTTCTATTCTCATACTCGGCTGACATAAGGAGGTCTTGGGGTTTCTTAAGATGGTGCTGGGAAGGTCAGAGAAATTAATTTGAGATGCAGCACAATCCCCGTCCATCACCAACTACTCCGTTTCGCTCCGCTATGTACAATGACCGCGCTAGTGACCTGCACGCCTACAGCCCCCTACCCCACGGCATCAGTACGAGGGTGGAGCTGTGCCATCAGGCTCCAGCCTTCACGTTTATTTCAACATGGAAACAAATGTAAGGAGGTAGGACACACAATTTTGAAAGCAAACTTTAGAGAGAGACCCTCAGTCCCAACCCATTCACAGTCCCCGATCACGAGTCGAAATTACAAAGCAAGCTCAGGAGTGAAATAGCGTCCTTTCCTCCTCCTCCTCCTGCCTGCAGAGCCCCAAGTTCAGGGCTCCGTTTCCTTGGCAACAAAAAAGAGCATCACAACAGCCTCCTTGCTAGCAAATGGCATACGAAAATGTGTCATTTTTTTCTCTCTGGTATTTTTTATCATTAGGGAATAAGCCTGAACTCAGAACTCACCACTCAGCAAAGATGGAAATAGATATCCATTATTGCTATTTAAAACGTAAGTATCTTTGGAGCCTTTAAGCTTGTCCAGAGATAGGTAGCAAGTAAGGGATTTTAATTTATTAAGTTAAAAAAAAAAAAACCACCTTGCTGAAGTTCACCTTTAAAGACAAATTATAGAACTTGAGGAGTTTGGGGAAAAAAATGCAGCTCATAAATTTAAGATCTGTATTTTAGATTCTGTTAATATTCACTTTTGAAAAGCATTAGAAATGAAGATTACAAATTTAATAATGTAACACCGGGGATGAATTATCCTCCTCCCCATATAAAAAGGCAATTTGTTCTTGCCTATAAATTGACTTTCTATTACTGTCATTAAACCAGCATAATGTGCTAAAATTAGGGTCTGCCCCACCACAGCTCTGTGGCAACCCACAGCCAAGAACTCATCATGCCAACAATTGAGAAGACATCCTAATGAGGCGAGAGGGGCAACGGACACTGCTCCCTGCCAAGGGGTGGATATCTCCTCGCTGCAGAACTTTGTGGTGCTGCTGGACATTAACAAGGGTTCAAAAAGCAGCTGGACAAAATTAATGAGCAAAAAAAGTCAGGAGCAGAGGAAGTCCCCAAGCCAGGAGTCAGCAGAGGCTGGGCCAGCATCCTGAAGAAGCGTCCCATTAAATCTGGGCAGCTACTACTAGCAGGGTTACGAGGTGGGCACTCATAAAAGAGGCCAAACTCACGGCTGGCAGAAGCGGGGCTCTCTAGGAAGAAGCCATGCTTCTGCTTTCAGGTTTCACCATCTCCCATTTAGTTGTGCGTTACACGGGGAGGCTGGTAAGCCCATACTGCTGGTGATCAGGAGGTCAGGCTGATGCCTCGTCCCAGCACTCATCTCCCTCACAGGTTTCCTCCATGGTGTTGGACTCTCTTACCACCTCCCTGACTTTCTCCAGACACTTTTGCAGACAAAAACCCCTCTTACTCCTTCCATTTTGCCACAACACAGAGAAGTGAGATCACAGTCCTCCAACTACAGTAGTCTCCCATTTACTTCCTAAGCTCCAAGTTTCCCTCCTCTATAGCTAGTGCAATAGGTTTACTTGATGTCCTGTGGGATCTCCCTGCCCCATCTGTGCCCAGCCCACCAGGGCAGGCCCTGTCCTCCTGTACAGCATCTGCTCCTCCACTCTCACTCAACACGCTCATGTTTAACTGCACATGTGCCTGGGCCATCAGGGACGATGCTGCAATGCCCACATGAGAACCTGCCTAGCAGAACCAGTGTTAAAATGTATATTCAGTGGCGTCCTCAAATGGGCACCTACATACAAACAGCTCCATTGGAAAAACATTAAAATTGTACCGTCAGGTCTTTACTGTCCCATGTCCCACCACACTTCTTCTGTTTCTAAGTTATTGATGGATTATGACACATTTCAATAACAGAAACCTCTTTGCCATTTCTCAGCACTGGCACTGTTCCTCCCTCTCACCAGTAATGTACCTACACAGCTACACATTAATTCTGTCATTTGCTTGCCTTTTTTTTTTTTTTTAACCTGTTTCACCCATACTTTATGCAGCAGGCAGCTAGAAGACTTGCTCACACCTTCGTTATTTCTGGAAGAAACCTGAGCAACTAGCACTGGGGGAGTGAGTTTATAGCATCTGCTGATGATTCCTGCCCTTTCTTTGCTTATGAATTGTCCAGAGTTTTAAAAGAAAAGAAGCTGGTACTCATTCAAGACTACCAGAGAGTAACATTGGTCAGTGCACCCAGAAGGTGCTCTGCTCCTGAGCAAGCAGGTTGGCATGCCAGGCCAGCACAGGACCTGCAAGCACTAATGGGTGGCTTTGACAAGATGTGCCCTTTGCTCCATGACAGGTTGGTTCTTAGACTGCCGGATGACTCTCGCTAAGTGCAGTTATCAATATTTGCTTAAAAACTTCCTATTTACCCAACTATTCATTGGAAGAAGCTTAATGGTTCGAAATGAACACAAAGGGGACTTGTGATAACCAAAGCGAGTCCATTTGCGAGTCTGACACATGCAGAGAAAGCACTTTACAGTCTCCACTGAAGCCTGGCTTTAGTCTCCTTGATGAAGCAATTTCTAGGTCATAACATGTGCAGATGTTTGGAGGTCAGTGCTTTGTTCTTGGCCTAATTTGGAGAAAGACATTATGTTTTGCTTCTGCTCTGACTGCACATTTCAATCAAAGCAACCATAAGGCCGCACTTGGTTTTAAAGTCACTACTAAATTTTAGTCCTCTGGATCCATGACTGACTAGTACATCCTTCTGGTATCCTGTAAGCCATATTCCTGCTCCAAGTGTCCTCCTGTTGTATCCATTCTCCTTGGAAATTTCACTTTACCAAGCATGACTTGGCCCTTCTGAATGTTTCACAATGTTTGTCTTTTTTGTGTATTTTCTGCTATGAATATGTGAATTTCCCCCCTGTATTTTACTGTTGTAAAACAGCTTTCCCTTTCAACAGTCCCCCCTCCTTTGCACAGCTGCTTAATGAATTCAAAGTGTGACATTTTGTTTTCCACCGTGAGGTATAAGAGAAGCTGTAAACCATCACTGTGAGATGAACTAGAAAACACAGAAGGCAGCAAGCCCTTCCCACCAGTCAGCCACAGTTCTCTCAACAGCACCCACCACACACTGCAAGCCTCAGCTTGTACTCAACTAATCAACAAACTTCACTAAACAAATCAAAATGTCAACTTTAGAAGGTATATACAAGCTTCTATACACAATACAGTTTCACATGCCCCAAAGAGATTCTCTCCTTATTTTTGATACTCAATGTGCTATCCCTACCTGGCCCCTTGGATGCTTTGCTCTACACAACAGTTCCAGGATCCAAGTGGATTTAAAGCCTAGAAAGACTTTCCAGAGCACTGCACAAATTCCTCTGATGTCGCCCACACAGGAGGCTACAAATTGGCACCAGTAGTTGTCAACATTTTGTTTTGATCTTCTGGCAAACAAATCCACCCTCTGAAATGTTTGCAGGATGCAGAGATAAAAAGCCGTAATGAATAAAGACCAAATAAGTTTGAAGGGTTTATTTTTACCAAGTAATCAATACCTTCTGGCAGTTTTCCTCCAGCTCTAATAATACCAGCGAGGACAGTAACCCTTGGCAGGTTTTGTACACTGCTCGACAAACATTATCTAATTAACCATCACAATCTACTTCTGAAAAAAAGGAAGCATGATATGACATTCTTCTACAGCAAGAGAGAGACAGAGAGATGATGAGTGTTGGGGAGGGACACTGATGGACAAAACAAGGTTAGCGTTTAGGAGCTCCAGTTCTTGCATGCCCTATCTAACCACGCCGTCCCTCCAGGACCAGCTACAGGGAAATGGTGTATTGTTCACACAATGTATGTTCGCATTTGCAATCTGTGCTTAGTCCAACCCTTGGTTTCACTTTGCTGTGATAAAACATTAGGACAGCTGTCCGAGCCAACTCATTAATAAATCAAATGACAATAAAGCAGTTGGAGGGAGATGAATTATTGAACTCAAAGCAATTTAGTGCTCAGAGACAAAACTAAACTCCATGAGCTGGGAGCTACTGAACACTGAGCTTGATTTCCCTCGGAACAGTTTTACTGACATGCTGTAGACTGCCAGTCCAGTGGAAACCTCAAAGAGGAAACACCATCTCATCTCTTTGTTAAAACACAACAAGCAGTGCCAGCAGTCTTCTCGATGAAGTACTATCCCTTTGCAGTGACTTTGGATACGTTTACCTGACCGTTTCCCCATCTTCATTCCACTGGAGCCAAGAGGTGGGTCCATCCCTGAAGCACTAAGCAGTGGGCCGTGCTGGGCTAAGCCTGAAGTGGCTGTGGAGCTGTATCATTCCGTTCTTGCAAAGGCGGTGGTGTCACTGCCCTGGCGCCCAGCCACACTAGGGCATTTGTGGCATTTCTCTACTTTTCCTTAAAACCTGGTTTCAGCTTAGGATGTTGGAGCTCCTCCTCCTGATATGGTAGAACTGTGGTCCTATCAGTTAGTTTTTACTGTATGCTGTCCACTGCCTAGAACATCCCAAATCAGCAGTGAATTTTCTCAAAACAGGGAGCGAAAGCCCACCTCTAACACTGTGTGACCTCATCTGTAGGTAAGCCAGGATATGAGAAGATAAAACTAGTAATAATTCACAAGTCTTACTGAAAGACTCTCACTTGCCAATTACTTAATCACTTGCTGATTAACCCCTGATGCCCAGCAGATGATGAGCAGATGACAGTAACCGATTTACTGATCTCTCTTCTATCCAAACTCAATTTATACGACTAGCCCTGCATAAAAGTCAGCTGAAATTTCTTATATAAGATCTAGTCCTTGGGATCTATTCTTCTCCTTTCACAGCTAGCTATTCCCATAAACTCCCATTGCAATGCAGCATGGGCATATGTATCCAGGAGAGAACCAAACTCTTCTAAATCCTATCTGCTAAAATCAAAAGCATCCTGCACAGACTGTTATACTACAATTGAAAGATTTTCTTATTGAAAGCATTATAAATAAAACAGCAGTTGCATCAAATAAAACCTTTTTTCTTCCACATTTGTGCCCAACAAACACAGAACTACATTCAAAGATCCCAATTATAAAGCAGTGTATAATATAAATCCATTTCTCATAGTCATTTGTCCCACAGCGTCATAGTATGTTTCATACTGATACATTTTATATAGATGGTTTTATCTTTGAAGACTACCAGATTCCTAATACACACCTCTAATAACGACTTCACCGACAAGATGAAAGTCACCGCAGACATTTTATTGAGAGCTAATCATTTACCACAGCTTCAGATTATTTACACTTCACACCCTACGCCTCTGACTCCGTGAAAGGTCTGGAGCTCTCTGAGGCCCACAGCCCCCAGGAGACTTTGCAGGATTCCCACCGCGTGAGCGAGGAGGGTTCAACCGGCCCCCAGCCCCTCGTGCCCTGCGGGAAGGAGCGCGCTGGCTGCCTGCACGCAGAACGATGCCCCCCAGTCTCTCATCACCTGCAGTTCAAGGCCAAATTCTTAAAGATGTTCAGCCTTTTGACAACGTGGACAGATACCGGATTGGTGGGAATTGGCTGATGAAGCACTCTTTAAAGCTCTGGGGACTCTTTAGGTGTCTAAATACCTTTGATAATCTGCCCCTTGCTCTAAGCACACAGCCCAGGAGCAGTAGTTTCCCCCTCTACAGAGCAGAGATAACCTTTTCAATGGAGCTGCCTCTGGAAACAAGACTTGCCTCTCCTCTTTTTCCGTCCTCCATAACCTCTGAACCTCTGAAGTGGACAGAGAGGTCAGGTTTCAGAGGTAGCACATTCCCACAGATTCACATAAATGGGCACCCATGGACTGAAGAGAGATTTGAATTAGTGCCCCCCAACCCCCCAAGGAAATGCCTGTTTCAGCCTCTTACTGCCAGAAGAAGCACGAGCCAGGTGACCCATGGGGAGGGACACTCCAGCTGTGCCCAGGCTGCAGCCTGCACATCCAAGTCCTGCGGATGATGGCAGGAGCCGGCAGAGCCCCGGTGGGGGTGTCTGAGAAGGAGAGGTGCAATCAGTTCAGCTGTGCCTGCAACAGTTCTTAAAAGGCAGGGAGGAGCGCCAATTGAAACGTAGACTTCCAAAAATGAGTCAAAAACAGTTTAGAGTCCTAAATCTGTCCCCTTCCCACTCACACATTATTCCAGTTTCTGTGATTTTACAGTCAGATTCACCTATTTGAAAAAGTTTTTCTTTTCTCTCCCAACACAATATAAAAACCCCGAAGAAACTGGTGGGGAACTGCTCGCCCTGCAGGGAAACAGACACTGAGCCTGCTCCTGCTCAACAAACAAGAAACTTGTAACAATTACATACCATTACTGATGTCCAACTCTGTTGTCATAAATAAGCAGTAACAGGAAAAATGTTACTTTTGACAGTAACAAGAGTTTGTTTAAAAAACAGTAAGAGCAGAGAAACTGCTTCCTCCAATGTTGGCTGTGTCCTTTCCAGCGAGGAACAGACTGCAGATGCCCCCAGAGCTCCCCCCCTCTGGGAAGCTCACACACCACCCATCAAAGGTTACAGAATAATTTCACTGGGGCTCCATGCTGCAATATTAACAGCAAATGTTCTTCACGACAGCCAAAACCACGCACTCAGCTGCATTCAAAATTCCCCTATCCTGCAGCTCTGCCTCAACGCTCCCAATGGAAAAATTATGTCACCTTTGGTCAAAGTATCTCAATATTAGGACAGCACTTTCACTTCTCTTGGCTTTTATCGGTTTGAGACAGATCTTGAACTTTAAAACACATTAATATACAACTTTGTTTCCTCTAAGACACAAGAGAGCAGATCTGAGAATGGCTGTGGGCCTGTCTGAAGGCAAAGCATGGCTAGGAACAATGCAAACACCGATCCTAAAACAGCAGACACACACAGACACTACAGAACAGAGAAAATTCAGAGGTTGCTCAAAGTCCTCAACAGTATATTTACTAAACACATGGTGGAGTTCAGTACCTCCTTGAAAATTAGGATTTAAGATGCAGTGATAAAAAAACAGAGATAAAATCCAGTCCCAGATCAGGCATTACACAAAATACATGAAAAAGCGGGTATTAAGACAGAGTGACACCCAGCAACTCCACGTTGCTGAGGGCAACTCCTTACCCCACTAAGCATGTGGAAGTTGCACCTTCTTCAGATTCTTTTTGCATACACAAACCAGTTTTGTAGCACTAAGAAAAACAGTTCCAGTACAGACATAATTTCCTTTAATACCAGAAAAAAAGCAACCAATTGCCTATGTGACTCCAGACGGTTTTGATACTCCCACCCGTACCGTGGCTCAGAAGAGGAATAAGCTATCTCACAGCATTTCAGTGGGGTACCTGGTGTTTTGATGCTGATTGTTAATATTAAAGATGGAAGATGAATCTCAGGTCATCAAGTCAACCAGGAAAGCATCTCAGGGGATGCTCACCTTGACCTAAGCCAAGTCTAAGAAACAGGTCTAAACCTGGAGTCGGCACCCATGTCAATTATAAATCCACTTCTGGTGTCTTCTGAACAAACTATTTTCCACTACTTTGGGGCAGCCATTACAGAGTCACAATATTTAGTCAACCTTTTCCTTCTACAGTCGTTAATCATGCACCATTTAACTACCGGTTTGTCATTTCCTCTCCTAATCCTTTTCAAATCCTTCTGCTTATTTTCACATCTTTTTTCAATCCCATTCTATGTGTCTTGCTAATTACACTCCTGCACTGTCATAGGCTGTTTCAACACAGACGCGTTGAGCCAGAGGTGGTTTGATCGCTTGCTGTGTTCTATGCCCAATGAGTCGTTTGCCATTGTGACATTTAAAATATAAGCAGCATTACTGGAAGATGATCAACTGTACTTAACTATCTGGACAGCTACTTACAACTCTAGGGCAGAAAGGGTGAATGGCCATTTGGTGGTGTGCTTGAAAACAAGGTTTCTAACCCTGCAAAAAAAGAACAATGAGAAACGGGAAAAATGCCTCGGAATTCCATCTACCCAAAAGAAGGAATTTTGCTCCCTTGCCGAACAGTACTGTTTTCAAAGGACTGTTATTTGCAATTTTGCTGCGTCCTGAGCCAACTGTTCCTGCCGGTCTCGGGAGACTCTCCATCTCCAGAAGTCAGCACACAAGTCACAGGTCAGCAAAAGTAAAGTCACATCCAAATGACAGATGCCAAAAACGGGTGATAGACGAATGAGACAGAGCGGACATCATCTGAAAACTTAAACACAACTGAATTATTCATGGCCAAAAGGAAGAGAAGAGGCAGTGTGATGTATATAAGAGAAAGAAGGGAAAGACGGAACTGAGGAAAGTGGAGGACTGACTGCTGTCAGGAGCAATGGGTGAGCTCTCAGAGGTACCCAGAGCATTAGAAATCTCAGCCCAAATGTACACGTCCACAGATTTACTCCCAGCGACAAGTCTGACTACACAACAACATCAGCCAACGCCACCCTGAACACTTCCTCTCTTGATTCTCAGTTTTCATTTCACTTCTAAAACAATGTCTTGACCTATCGTGCCAGTGATGCAAACCTTAAAACTGCATGTATGGAATGCAGAGATGACTTTACTAAGAGCCTGGAAGAGTAACTGACTCATTCACCCCAGAGGACAGTTAACGGAGGCTGGTGAGGACCAGTTATATGCCACCATTGTTAGCTACTAATTCAGTACCTTCAAAGAACATGGTAGGAAGCAACAAACACTTCCACCTCCTCCGCACCAACCTCCTCAGAGTGTGGCTAGCAGCCCACACCGAGGAAAGCGTGCAAAGCTCAAAGGGGACCCGAACTCAATGCACTTAGTACAGCTTGGAGAGTACTGTCTAGGCATGGTTTGTCACAACAACACTTCCCGTTGAAGCCAGAACGTTCAACTAAAACAAGTGAAGGACCAAACGCCTCCCAAAACAACATCAGCCCTATGCAGGAATTGGTTCGACAGCTTCCACTTGCCAAGAAAAACACTATGGACACAAGTAACTCCCAAATACACTCACATCATGTAATCCCATTAGATCAGCAGCTCCTAATTAGTTTAGAGTGTGGCTCAAACACCTTTTGCTATCAGTAAGACATCCTGAAAGTGATGAAGAGGAAACATTATGCATAACACCCGCAAGAACTTGCTGTAAACACATTTGGCAGCACAGGGAGGTTCCTTTATGGCATAATCCATTTTTACATACACCTAATATTTTCAGGTTTTCAACCGATTGTCAGTGTGTTTGTAGAGGCTGTTAATGAATCTCATTGCTAAAAGCAGTTACAATTCTGTAGCTATTAATACAACGTGACATCAGTTATGTCAGCTTCCGAGTGAATCACAGTTGCAAACTTGTAGGTGTTCGATAGCTGGTTGTCAAGTCAAAATAGAACATTGTTAAATATAATCCAAGTCTGTCCTAGTTTTGCAGCTCTTTCCCCCTTTCTGCACTGCAGCCTTAGTGGACAGAACACCTGCAGGTCTGAAGAGGTAAGCACAGGCATATCAAGGGGAAAAACAGGACGACTATTAAACCACTTAGATCAGCGAGTTTTAAAATGTGAACATTTTTGACTGCAATTTCCTCTCAAATCTGATGACTATAAGAGCTTAAGAGAGCAGGTCACTAAGTCTTTTACAATGTCTAAACCTTGTAAGATGTACTCATATCAAGATGTTAAGCTTTTTTACCCCAAAAAAAACCCTGAAATAAAAGGCTAAGAATCTTTCCTGACATAGTAGTTTAGCATTAGAGCAGGCAAAATCCTGTTTTCAAACCATTTACTGAATATCAGAGGCCAAATGCTGCTTTAATCTGCGTGACTGACACTTGCAGAACATCTTTGTATCGGTCAACCCATACATAAAAGCACATTCTTAGCAAAACTGACAGAAGCCTTGGAAATTATTAATGAACATTTTGATCAGTGAAACATTTTCAGGTCATCATGTTGTCACGCCTTCAGGATTTACTTCCCCCCACAACATTTTTTATGCAGTTAATATCCTGCACAGGTGATCTTCAGAAACCCACTCTTAGGGCTCCAGGGGAAAGGTGTTTAAGGGAATAAACAGTTTTCTAGATTTCAGGAAATTAAATGAAATTATGGCCTGAAATAAGACTTCCTGATTTTCACAGTCAATCTGTCCTACAAGCTTGCTGTCTCTCTGCAGCAGATGGCTGCAGTGAACAGACTGTGAAAACAGAGAGTCAAATTCACCAACTAAAATGGACTGTGGATAATTTGCCTGGTATTATTCCTAGAGCAGCAAGCCAAATTTTGCCTTAACCGACCATGCAATATTTCGTAGAGCTCTCTAGTAGGTAAGCCAGGCAGTTCTGAGACAGAAACAGAAAAATAGTGAAATGGGGCCGACACGATGCCAGGTTTAGAGGTACTTGGCTTGGGTTGGGTCTTGGGAAAAACTGGATTTAAGACGTAATAGCCGCCTCCTGTCCAGGAGCAGTAAGAGTGTTTCTGCAGACACAGAGCAGACAGGTCGCAGGAACAGACCTACTCCTGTTACTAGGCGGAAGCTAGGAATTCAGCGGAAACAGATAAAAAAAAGTTTATAAAAAGATAACTTGGAACTCTGGCATGGCTCAAAGCAGAGCTTTGGGCAAAACGGGAGAGCTGAGAATTGTTGTGAAACAGTCCAGAAGTGGGTTCTGAGGAACAGATATGATCAAAAATCAAGTTCTGCTCCTTCCCCTATTCTCAACCTGTACTTTCTCAAGTCTCCCACTTACCCTTTCAGTCCCTTCAAGCGAAATACTTTAGACCAGATGTTACAAATCACAAGCCTGAGTTTTACCATACATGACCCTTTATGCTACAGCACCATTGTGTGAGAAATAGCCTTGCTGTGCACCCACGTATCTAGTTTGCACATCCATAGCTTATGCATACGGGGTAGGCAAATCATTAGTTAAATGACTGTCTGTCTCTTTACTCAAGCAATTTTCAGAACCTATGCATGCACAATAACAAATCCAAGATCTCTCTACTGTTCTTACAAAGCACCAGACAGAAGTGAAAAACATGCAGTGGTGGAAGGGCCATTGGCTGCCAAATAGAAAACATCTTTACCTTCGTTATTTCTTGCCAAAGCTCTGGCTTATCAATAAAATATTGAGAACAGTTTTCTCTATGTCAATGGAAAGGAGCCAATAAACGTGTTGCCTGCACAGTGAAAAAAACCCCATGATGCTAATTTTGGAAAACATCACCTAGTGGAAATACAGAAAGAAAAGGGGGAAAAATACAGGGGGAATACTGAGAATCCTAGTGGGACATTGTTACTGCAATATAAAATATTGAAATATTTATAGGCCAAAACCATTGATCAAGACACGAATGAAAGCAGGAGATAGCCATGGATGAGACTCTACCCAAAGACCTCAGGCTGCTGTCCAAAACCAGCCCCATGGTCAGCAGTGTCCGGAGCAGCCTATGGCTCCTACAAAGGGAGAGAAGGAGGGAGCAGGGCGCTGTCGGGCTGCAGGCGGACATCAGCGCTAAGCATTCCCCAGGCTGAAAGGATTGAATGTGAAACAAGACTGGAGTCTCTTCACGAACTGAGCAATCTGGGAGCTGCCTGACCAAGAGCTGCGAGACAGGAGAGCGGGTGCCTCTGACGCCAGGTACGAAACAGCCATCGCAGTGAGCTGTCTGATCAGGGAGAAAAAGTGGCTAAAAACTAGCACAGCAGAAAGCAAAACCAGGTGCTTTTAATCCTGCGAGAGTTTCTATGCTAAAAGCAGGAATATCTGCCTTATTTAAGACAGCCGGAAGCCCAGAGAGCGCACCGTGTCCACCCTCAGCCCCATAACTACGAGCAGTCACTGAAGAAATCCATATGATCAGTACCACGGCATTCCCAACGGCCCCAGATGGAGGAAGAAAGTGCAACGATGACAGCATGCGCTGACACCGCAGTACAAGAACGGGTGTCATGGGATGCTAACGTTACCATGGAAATGTCCTCATACCACGTAACATTTTGACACTGTCTGTTTTCTGCGAAGCAGCAACGATGTGGCAGCCTGCAAAGCCTGCACGAAACGGCTGTTAGAGTTTCGCCACGGTTATTACTGCAGCCGGCAGCCAATTCAAACTGTCTGGGTATTGGATTTTGACCAATCTGGCAGCTCCGCTTTCTAAAGTGCACGAGGAAGCTTTTAACAGAAGCAGTTCCATAAATCACCCTGATTTAATAAGCACTGTCTGCCAGGCTGAGCACTGGCCTGCACGCCTGCTTTCGGCATCGCTTGCCCTGCTTTCCAGACCACCATCTTCAGTGTTCCCTCCTCAACTTATCTGAATCGCAGAACGCAGGAGAGACTCTGCTCCTCTGCTCGAGCCGGCTTTGCACGACAAAAGCAGCAGAGTCTCAGCCCCACGCTTGCAGGGCTGCGGGGAGATTATCCGAGCTGCTAAAGGCAGGCACAGCCCCAAATCCCATTCACTTCCAACAAATACGAGAGACCAAAACTCCCATGCATTTTCGAAAATGCCCAACTTTGCATATTTAATATTTAAAACAAGCACAGAGTCTTGTCAAAACTATATTAACTGCAGAAAGCCTGTTTTTATCTCAAGGCACATCAAGGAATACTACCTAACCTTTTCCTGTCTACCTACATTAAAACAAAAATCCCAAATCTGGAAGAGATGCAACTTTGGACTATGTGATTCACGCAGGCAGATGTATGGGGATCAACGCACACAAAAATGTGTGGTTTTTTGACAACTACACCAAAATCACCATCACACCACTGGATTGTGACAGCAATTCCCACAATTTCTTCTGGTTTTAGGGGAACTAGTGGGAAGCAGAATACTGTCAAGCCTCAAAAGTTAGCCTGGACCACTATCCACTTTTATCATAAACTACTATAAAGGTGGAAGTGCTCTGCAGAACTGCTGCAGAGAGATTGCTCTAATCCCACAGGCCACCGGTGAGATTTCATGGCAGGCAGCAGGGCTTCAGCCAGAGGGACGGTGGCATGACCTGAACATAAGAGACAAAGAAAGCTACTGGGTCTAATTTGTCACGATACCACCATCCAGAAACGAACAGACTCCAACCGCTGGAAGTCTAACAGGCGTCAGAAAGAGGAAAAGCCTTCTCATTTATTTTCCTGACAATCTGATTAAAACCCAAATATGGATATAAAGCAGCAACCTTAAAATCTTGAATCAAATTTTCCTAACTTCTCACTAGTGCTGTGATGTCATGCGGCAAATACAAGACAGGAAAGGTAAATAGTAAAAATAAAAGAAAAAAATCACCCACCCACACAATCCTTCCAGGATGCTGCGAAGTGCTAAACAGGGAGTTGGATTTTCAACAAAAAAAAAATATCTTAATCTTCTTAGACATCTTGGCTGCAACACAGTTAACATGTTTTCCATCCACGTGGCAGGATACATTCCCTGCTAACTGTAAATACACATACTGCTGGTGGGCAGCTGGCAAAAGTCCCACACCGCTGGGAAACTGTCACCACTGGGAAACTGTCACCACTGGGAAACTGTCACCACTGGGAAACTGTCACCACTGGGAAACTGTCAGCCTCATCCATACTGCCCATGGAGCCGAGCGAGGGGCAGGCTGTGCCCACATGCCCCTGTCCATTGGTCATGCTGTCGTTTCCTCACTGAGGTGGGTCATTCCGCAGGTCCGACCCCACCAACAGCTGAGCTGTTGCACCTAGGAGGATGGTCAGCTCCAGAGAGGGTCACAATCACGTGTGCCATGGGGAGGGAGACTATAACCTCTTACATCAGATCTAGCACCGGTGTGAAGTACCATTATCCACAATTATCTTCATTCTAGCTACTAACTGTGAATGACCCTTCAACAGTCCCTTGAACCGAGTGTTGCAAATTGAGGCGATGAGAAGGTGCCTGAAAAAACAGGCCACTCCAGATGCACTGAAAGCAAAGGTTTCCAAGGATGCTGTGCTTTACCCATGGATCCTCAGCTACAGAGGACCTCCCCCAGCTGTCAAAATCATCCACAAAACGGCGCATCCACAAAACCTGGAGCCCGGTGGACAAAGTGCCTTATCAACAGCCATTTACCCCACCTCCCAATCCCACAAACATCCCAGCAGCACTGGTCTTGCTTAACAATAGATACAGAATTCAGGGCAATACCGAGGGGATAAAGTAGCTCACCCTTCCAAATCAATACAAGGAAATTCAATAAAGGCACATGTAAAAAGTAGTAATTTCAGAACACTGAAAAAATTAAATGCACAAATGCCAGAAAGGGAATGAGTATCCAGGCAGTAGTCCTACAGAGAATGATCTGGAAAGTGGCACGGATCATACCCCAAAATGTGAGTCAGGAGTGGGGACGCTCCTGCAAAGCACTGCGTGTATTTATAGGAATACTGCACACAAAGTGCAGGAGACAGTTATTCCTCCCTGCTGGGAGCCACAGCACTGCCCACACCGCTCCTCCTGCAAGATCCCAAGTCCAGCAACAAGGCCAACACCACATTTGGACAACTGCTCTACGCAAAAACTTCAATCAGGCTTCTTTGGTCCAAAAAGCAAAAGGAGGGGGAGGGATGCCAGGCAGCGATGGTCCTGATTACAGTCATTTTCTGGCTTGGGATTATTGGCACTGGGAAGAACAGTTCTGCAAGGTGAAGAGTTGCTCTGAAGACAAGCAGCGATCAATTGTTTCCCACACTGCTGGGAGCAAGACAATAGCAATCCACTTAATTTCCATGGAGATTTAAGGTAAATTTTAGGGTAAACTGTCCTTCTAATTAGGACTAGGTTAGTTACTTGAGGAGCAGACACGAGGGACTCCTCAGGACCCCTTCTACCTCCACATTTCTAAGAATAAGGACACGCAGACATTAGCACAAGCTCCTTTTAGTCATAAAACAGTTTTGAGAAAAATGTGACATTTACCTCTGTACACGCTGTACTCTCCAAATTGTTGACCACTCAAACATTTCAGACTGGCTTCCGCAAGGCTGTACAAGTTCTTTGTGTATTGGACAAAGGTGATATAACACTCCCATGGCACAAAGCTGAAACATTATCTGCCACAGTGATTTAACTGTGGCTGGATTTGGTTAAAAGATCGGGCTGCAGAGCTTTGCTGTATTCCTGTGTGAAGCGAGGCTGTACCAGGGCTTCCCAGCCTGTACATGCAAGCTGTTTTCCAAAAACAAAGCCGAAGATATATCTTAAATGCAGATCCCACGGCAAGTGTAGTTTGACAGCGAAATCAGAGTGTGCCTAATTTGTGCATGTCATTGGCAGATGATTTAAGCAATGGCACCTACTGAGGCATCATTTGTGTTGCAGGATCCCTACCATGACACATGTTCTCATACAGCATAGCATGGTTTTCACACCCTCTGACAGAAAATAAAACCAAACCTCAAAAGAACATCATTTGGATAGATGGATATTCAAAATGCATTGAACAGTTCTGCAGAAGACCAGAAATCCTTATTCAAATATGCTAAGGGTGCTTCTCGACAGATGTTTGTGGGGAAGAGAGGAGTTAGCTGATGGCAGTGCTGAGAAGCCTGTGTGAGCCAGGTCTCACTGCCCCACTAAAACCAACTAGCAACTTGCAGACTGTTTCCTAAATTAAAATGTTCACATTTCTAATCTAACTGAAGTCACTCAAATATGAGCAGATAGTGCTTCACAAAATAATTGCACAGATAAATTATTCCTCAAAACAACTACTCCAATCAAACTTAATTCTTCCCTACACAAAGCAGATACATACATTCTGTCAAACAGAAACGCTGAAGCGAAGTAGTTACAGCATTTCACAACTTGTCCTGATGCTGGAATCTGACAGAGTAAAGATAATTTTTTTAGCCTGGAGAACAGAGTGCTTTTGAATTAATAAATGTTGCATTAGAATTAACTTCACATGAAATAGAAGCAGTAAGGAAACAGTCTCTCCTAGACAGAAAGCTTTCCAGGGACAGACTCTTCTATTTGGAATTAAATTGACAGCAAAATAAGGGAAAGAGATATCCTTCCCCTGTGGCTGGCAGGGGTCACGCATACCCAGCCCCCTGCAACTCCTGCACATATAAGCCGGAACATAACATCCCCCGAACACCTATAACATACGTCAGGCCAGATGCAGTCACCTTTGAGGGAAGGAGACAATATTGTGCTTTCCCATGACTGCAAGTGTGTGCTGCAATCAGCAATGCTCAGGGGACAGCATCATGCCACCATCAGGAGGCCCATGACCTCATCCATGTTCCCTCTCCCCTGTCAATCCAGACCTGGATGATCACCAAGGAAATGTCTACACAGCCCATCGTGGCATAGTGCTTGAGATCCCAGAGCTAGCTGCTATCTCTCTTCCCCCCATCCTATATCACTTAAAATAATTCCTCAGCCTAGATCCAGCACCAGCACGAGGCACAGGTGGATGCTCCAGGTTGGGGCGTGCTGGAGGACTCTGCTGGGGTGCCCAGTGGGAGACGGGAGCGGGCGGCAGCTGGTGGCCCGGGAAGGCTGCCCACCACGCTGAGCGCTGACCGATACCACGTCATCCTTCCCCTGCGCTCTCCCATCTGTCTAACTGTACCCATCTGTTGGGTTTTGCCACAGACTGTAAGCTCTTTGGGACAGAGACTGCCATTTTGCTTTGCATTTCCACAGGCACAGCGTGAACTTGGCTGAGGACTACGGCTCTCGCGTGCCGCCGCAACACCAAGAGCGACACAAATGAGGACAAGGTTTCAAATCTCTCATTCCTAGCGCTGACTCATTCACAGGGCTCCTGCTCTCACCTGGTCTCACATGCCCATGGGAGAAGACAAAAGCCATCCTCTGTAGTTGCAGTGTACTGATCATATACGCATGCAAATGATCCTGTGAGCAGAAAGCTGCCTTTAGTGCACAGGGGATGGGAGGAACAGCACAGCGTGTTCAGCTCTGCACTGATGGGGCACATCTGCCGTGTAAGAGTCAGTCGCTGCATTTACGATCCGGATTAACTCATGACCGGGTGTCAGATCACCAACCTCTGCAGGTATTATCCACGGCATCTCCCTCTAGGCCATTGGTCAGGTTCGTACAATTTCCTCTGATGAAAGACTGATTTGACAGCAGCCCTCCTAGAATTGTTCTCAATTTTAATCCATTTATAAAACAAACATCTGCTTACCTAGAGCTAGAATGCGCGCAGCAGGGAGAGAGGCATTTCTTACAATCTCTAGGATAACCTATGGCCAGGGATACACCCCTGACTGTGCAAGAAGAGGGGAAAAGCCACGGCTTTTGCTGCCTCCTGCACCAGCCAAGAGAGCTGGCTAACTGCACAGCAGGGATTAGGCAACAGGCAAACTCTTCACGTACTTGTGTATTCCAGGACTGATTCAGATTTGTCCTGCAGCATCCCTGGGGTAATGCAGATGAGCCCCAGAACTTGTGTCTTTGCAGTGTTACAGGGATAAGCTATCATTTAATTTGTATAAGATTAATAAGAAAAATAGTTAACACTCCAGCTGTGCGAATAATTTCCTTTGTCCCCTGTATGTTTGCCACGTGAACATGGTCACCTACCGAACAAAAAACTAACAAAACTGGTTAGAGGCTTCCAAAACTTCAAAGGTAACTTTGGATGAAGCAAAAACAGACTAAACACCAAAAGGACTTAACATGCTTGATACATACACTTTTTAAAAGCATACAAATGGACTAGTTAAAAAGACTTGAATCATCATTTTCTTTAAAAATCATAGGTACCCCAATCCAATACAGTGCTGCAATTGAGAAATATCCATGGCAACATGAAAACACACATAGGGGCTCTCTCTATTTAATAACTTTGTGATGCTTTAATGTTCAAAATTATAGAGAAGTTCAATGTTTAAAATTATAGGGAAGTTCAATAGATAAAACCCAGACAAAAGAGTATTCTAAACTAAACTACACGTTCACAGCACATTCTTCCATCCCAATGTTTTAAATGTTTTTATCAATCCATTAAATTAATATTTCACATAGCTTCTCTTCAAAGCAATTGATTGTAACACAGTGCATCTGCCAGTACTCGATAGTGTGTGAAAGCAGCAGCCCAGGCTGAATTTTATCTCTAACTCAACTCTTTTCTGAAAGAGCAGCTGACACAAGGAAGGCTTACTGTCAGTATCTAGGAGACATTTTGACTTTGGAAACCATTTTCTCTCTGCCAGACGCTTGGTTCCAGGTGGCTGAGACACAATTTTATTCTGCCGTCTCGCAGCCAGGGCAGAGGTCTGCCAAGCTGGACAGTCCCTGTGCTGGGACCCTGACCCGTGGGACACTTACACCTCCCTCACAGCCATCCTGTGCCTTCCCCTGCTTCCTGCTCAAAGCCTCCCTGCTCTCCACACTTGCGTGGGTACAAGATCCCTGTAAGGAACACACGCTTCCCCTTGTGCAGATGCTCATGTTCTATCTGGACTTCAGGGTAGCTGCATTTGCAATACAACCCATGGCTAAAGTCTCCCAAACACCCAAATCTGCATCCCTGTCAGGGCATGCCTCAGGTGCCTTCTGCCAGTGCAAGCAGGTGCCCTTCCCGAGGAAACCAGGATGTAGGATGAAACGGAAAGGAGCTGGAGCGTGGCTGCATCTCACCTACTCCAGCACAGCTGGAGCACACACCCAGGCCTAAGAAGGGATCCTGGATCCTGCCATTTAGGCACGGTGGCTTAAGGAAATCCCATCTCCTCCAGTGATTTTTGGTATTTCCCTACCTATGTTTCGTTAGGTGTAGTCCTTGTCCTCTGTAGTACACAGGGTCCTCATCTGGAAGCTCTCACCTCTTCACAGCTGAGGACTGCTTCTGGCTCCCCGATTCCCAGCATGTCCACCGTTACACTGACTGTCCCTGCTACTACAACCACCTCCTCTCTCCTGCCCAAAGCCCGCTGGGTTTTGCACATGCAGCTCCAAGTTGCTGTTGCTCTCTACCAAAACCTCACTTTCTGTTCTGCTTTTGCAAATTTTCCAAACTCCATGCTCCATGCATGAAGCCAGCTGGTTCTCCTCCATGCCAGCAAACACATCCCCATTAACCTTAAGGATGTCCTTCATCCAGGACCAGGCAAGGCTGCACTAAGGCTGCTGTCAGTCAAAGGCGGATGTCACGTACCCCCATTCCACAGTCCTGCAGTTTTAATTGCAAACTGCACCCAGGACTCACAAGCTGCCTACAAAGCAGGTCCCCACAGACATCATGGATCCTCAGCACCCTATTATTAACCCACATGCACTTGCCACTAGGCAGTTTAGTCCCTTCCAACATGTCACCACACAAATACCAGCACACCGAATGGCTGATTCCAGCCAAGACCAAGCCTACGGCAGATCCTCAGGACACTCAGATCTGTGTTCACACTGTCAGAAATAGTCACTGATTTAAGGCTCACATTCCTACAAACAGTGCGTGATTGCCTTCTTTTTAGTCTACTACTCCATAACTGAAAAATTATCAGAGCTCAGGACAGACATTTGCATAAGTTAAACCAACAATTATGATGATGATAACCACAGTTTCAAAATCCTTAACCTCACTGACATTGCTGGGGACCTCAATGGAGCGAAGACAGCGGCACCCAGCCGGCAGGAAGGACAGCAATGTTACCATGCCAGGATCAAAAGAGTTATTAACCTAGAATCCTTACGCTACTGAGTGCCAACAGTAATTTCTATTATTTCAAAGCCCCACTGCAGCTTTCTGGTGAACAGAATTCAGTGTTTGCTCAGAGCATCCTCTTTGTATACGCAGCTGAGGAATGAAAAGGGTATTACAACACAGGACTGCAAGTCCACATCCACCTCTTTGGAGAGACAGGCACGTGGCATTATTTGCCAGAGGACACACCTGAAAGTCAACCACCCTCACTGTGGGATGATTAGCTTTAGAAGCATTCAGAAGAGATCCAGTTTCTTGCTCCAAGTCCTATCGCTATCCTGCGTATGCTGGCCTCCTGCTTCACTACGATGTCAGTGGGCACCATCGGCATCCATTTCATTGCCAAGAACTCAGTCCAGACATCCCTGGTGGTGCGGAGGGCAGAAGAGTTACGGAAGATGAGAAGAGTCTTCTCACCTAACATCCAGAAGGTGGACAGTAAAGAAGAACAAAAAGGCCAAGGCAGAAAGAGAAATGTTCTGTGAGTAAGAAAAAAGCCATTTTTCAAGACCTAAAGTGAGAAGTACTGGAACCCACAGGTATCATTAGCATCGGCCAAATGTGGCTAGCTATGTTTCCACATCGCCATGGCTCTCTGCATAGGCACTCCTGCAAATTTCCTTTTACACTCCTTTAATCTGGCCCACCTGTAGTAACTTAAATGAAACACCTCAAAAATTTTTCTTGTTTGTAGATTTGAGTTTTCATTAGGCTGTTTTCTCTTTTCAGAGGAAAACATCAAGTTTCCTTTAAGCTTAGCCATTTATCAGCTTCTCTCCTTTTTCCGTAGGATGACTATTCTCTTAAAGATGTGGTTCTCCGCTTCAGACAAAATGGAAGATGTGTCTGTTTGAAATAAGATTGTTTACTTTGTCAATGCTCATGGGATCAATTTATTTTTTTTTCTGCCATCTCCTATGGAGAACATCTTGCCAAGTGCAGTGTTCATCTCCCTGAATGAGCTATCAAGATCTATTTTTTTGACAGAAATCACACTGCAACCAAAACTGGTCAGAATCTCTCTCAATTTCTGGAGCGTGCATGGGTATGAATAATACAGAATCTCATCTGGCACAATTTCAGCATTTCTTTTATCATTTCTCTTTCATGACATTTATTTTCTTGAGAAAATTATACGCTTGTAGTTTTAACGCAAAAAATACAAAGCAGCACACAGTCTTTCTTGCTGTTTGCTCAGACATGTCTGAATACACACTCAGAGGCACAAAATATAGGAGCAATACTGCAATGTCCCCACCGTACTGAATGTTACCCCAAGCAGCTTTACTAATGAGACTAACTCAGGCAGGCGAGATCCACTAATAAGCTGCTGGAGAATGAGCTCTTAATTGTAGATTTATTTAATTCAGAGACCAGTGCTTGTGTTGTATTAAGAGCAGCCTATTAACGTTCATGCATGAGCATTCAGTAAGTGTGAATAAATACAATTTAGTGCAAAACCATTTTTCTAAGCACTGGAAGAGGAAGCATTCAGTTAAACTGTCACCCTGCTCGGTCGGACACCAGGGAATGAAACGCTGTTCAAGGCATTGTGTCAGGTTCTCGTACTCGAGCATGTCTCGCTATCAATCATTTCTGAAGCAACAGCGCCAAGACTTCCTAAAGCTCCCGTTATTGTCTTGTACGCTCCCCAGCATTTGAACCAAATATGAAGTGCAAGTAAATCATCAGCAAAATTTTGAGAACAATATTTTTAAAAAATACATCTGTTGGAGAATACAATCTTCTGACACCCCTGCACGATGCTGATGACAACCCTAGGTTAATCACACAGATGATGAATTTATTCTTACGTCAATTCCTTTAAAAAACAACAACGTTACAGGTGTAGCAGCTAGCAGCCTGATTTGCCCGTGTATTCCAGCTGGCATCTGCACATCTTGGGATGAGCCGCTAGACAAAGGAGCACGCCGGCATTTTGAGGGATGCAACCATGACAGCCAGTGTTAACGTACGCCTTAGTTACCAACTTTCATTGTTTGCCGCACAGAAGATTCACTTACAGGGTCAGTCCCTGGTACAGCATGTACTGTGAAAACGTCCCTTATTTATAAGTGAGCCGTCGGGAATGGACAAAGTGCTGATACACCGCTCTCCATCCACTCCCCGGTACGTCCTCCCTACCCACGCAGCTGTGCTGCCCTCTCCTCCCAGCACCCGGTGTCCTTCCTTTCCCATTCAACCCCATTTCTTTCCTACTTTTCCTTACCAGTGGCCCTCTTTGGGAAGCTTGGTCTTATTTTACTGAACCCTGCCAACTCTTGGAGGCCAGAAAGGTCTTTAGGAAGCGGGCAAAAATCACTGCGTCCATTCTGAAAGGCTTTTGTGCATGTTTTGCGATGTACTTTGCCCTCATTTAAACAGAATCCCTTTCATTCCCCTCTCCAAAAGCAGCGCAGTGTATTGCGCTAATGACCCCTCAGAACAATTAACCTGAGCGGGTGGTGTGTGGAGCAGCAGTGGGCTGGACACCCCCTCCGTGGCCGCCTTCTCCCCGAGCGCTGCCCTTCACCCCGTCACCCCGCTCGGGGGGGAGGCGGGACGGCGCCCCGGCACACCGGGCTGTGCCACCCATCCCCGCAGCCGGCGCGTGTCATCGCCACGAAGAAATTCTCCCTTTTAATCTCCGCAGGCACACGCTTCCCCGCACAAACCCTTCGCCGCTCCGGGCACCCCACCGGGCTGCACGGGGGCGGGGGGGGGGGGGG
>VUYV01000044.1:2775-145301 GCA_008711295.1 Anarhynchus alexandrinus | reverse complement strand
CAGGGGAGGGACGGGCCGCGGCGGGCCCGGCGGCGGCGGTGGCGGCGGCGGGGTGAGGGGACGGAGCGGCGGACCTGGCGCTGCTCGACCCCCGCGGCCATCTTCCTGAGGGGGGACCGCCGGGGAGGCGGGACGGGCCTCCCCCGCGCGGGGCCCGGCGACTCCTCACACATCCCCGACCCTCTGTGTGTGTGTGTCTCTCCCCAAAATAATCTTGAGGGTCGAGATAAGCGACAGCGGTGTAATTTAAGGAGCCGTCCGGCTGCCCAGCCCCACAAACAGCCATCTCGGGGGCGGCCGCTCCCCTGAGGGTTCCTCAGAGAGCCGCGGAGGCTGAAGGCCAACAGCAACGGGGAGATCCATCCATCCCTCCCTCCCGCGTCCGAAGGGACATTTCAGCCATTGCCTGTATCTGAAGGCCCTCTGTCTCTGCGGAGAGGGCTGTTCCCAACCAGGCCGCCATAACATCTAATTCCATGCATTAAACTTTCTCCCCTTTCCTCCACCCTCACCCCACGGGTCATTGCCATCACCACCCACCGGCAGAACAGTCTTCTCTGCCCAGGTGCCTCTCTTCAGGCGCCAAAAAAAAACCCTCAACCCACCCCAAAACCCACTGTTTGGAAGTATACAAACAGGGAGAAAGCATATAAACCAAGAGGTTTTCTTCAGTGGTCATGTGGAGGGTTAAATTAAATTAGAAGGCTGCTGCCTGTTCTAGCTGAGGATTTAAACCAGTTCTGCAGCACAGTGTTGTGTAGGAGCTGGTGGGAACTTGAGGTGCTCCATCAAGAGAGTGAATTTTGGATCCTTCCCAAAGGCTAGCTGCTTGCATTTCTTTTCTGACAAGACTCATGGAGAATTACGGGCTTGAAAGTACCAGCTGTCCACAGGTATGTCTACAGCACAGACATCGCAGTGTCACCTGTTCCAACTTGGGAGAAGGGCACTCAGCATGTCCTCGTTTATTCAGTGCAACAAAACCTGGGACGGAATGAGACTGAGCGTGCTTTCTGACAGTGCCTTGGTCTCCCCAGCAAGGATGTTGTCCCCTCAGGGCACAAAGGAAGGTGTTCCTCATGGACTTGGTCTGTCCACCCACCATGATAACCACATGCCATCCCACTGAACACATGAAGCGATGGGCCTGTTCGTGCTATTCCAAAAATGGAGATTGGAGCCCAACATCTCTGTAACGAAAAGTGGGGCCAAACCTACTGTATGCTGAGTGCTGCAGAACAACAGCCTGACGTGAAAAAGTGTTTTCCTCCTCCAGTGCTGGACCCCAGCTGCAGACAACCAGAAGATAACCAGACCGGGTATCCTGGGGTCAGTCATTCCTGCACTCGCTCAACCTCACGTGAGCTTCAAAGCTGTAACAGAGCTAGAGACCTTGTACATACAAATACTGCTTTTGTTTTTATTTCCATGCACAGTAAGCCACATAAGAATTATAGCCCATAATATTACCTGTACTCTTCTCTCAAACAGTTAATAAATCAATCCATTAAGAGTCTTCCATCTACTGAAAATCCTGCCAGAGCTGTAGTGCATTTGTGGCTGCCAGTGTTGGGAAGCAGCAGGAACAGGGCTGCTCCAGGGTCGGGGAGCCAGGAGCAGCCCCAGCACAGGGCAGACACAGTCCCACCCCATGGGAGGGAGAGCGGGGTGGTGATGGCAATGGGTCCCATCAACGCACTAGCTCCAAGGTCAACCAAAGAAAGCCAACCACCAGTTGAGGAATGGGTCTGAGACAGGCTCACCTACAACATGGACCAGGCAAGAACTGAAGGCTCCTGGGGTTGGAGGTTAAATGGAGCCCCTGGCAGAGAGGGTGCATGTGAGCCCCAGATGAGGCTCGTCAGGGCAATTACAGCTATTAGTGCACTTCCAGCCCTGACATCCAGAGTCTTCATTACTGGTGATGCCTCGGGAATAGCAGAGGTCATGTGAATATCAGATGCCAAGCTGAGTTTGCAGGGCATCCCAATAGAAAATATGTTTTTTAATCCAAAAACTAATCAAAATTTGCTCTGGAGTTAGTGAGTTACATGAATTCCTTCATCAAAGCTAGGCTGGGCAAGCAGTAAAGCAGAAGGAACAGAATGAACTTATTACAGACAATGATGACTCCAGGTCTGAGTTTTGAATGGCAGGGACACCAGTGAGGAATGTATTACCATATGTTTAAGAAGAGATTTCAGTAGCACCAACCAAGGCATTAGCAGCAGCTATAGGGACAAATCCAAGTGCATTAAAGCTGTCAAGACAGCTCCTGTCTACCAGTCCTGGCAACACATTTGATCGGAGGAGCAAGAGGCATCTGTGAATCAAAATCTGCTTCCAGGTTCCCAGGCACAGGACCTACCTAGAAGTGCTGAGAGCTGCTTTCTATTCATTTAAAGCACGCAAGGAAAAATTTAAATGGGGAATAGAAATTTAATCTCAACTTTATGATGTGGTCATCTAAACGTCTCTTGTTTCACTACATCTTGAAAGCATAGTGATGGCAGAGGTACCAGTACCTACTGGACAACACAGGCCTGTGGTTTGGATAGCTGATCTCTACCTCCAACATTCTTCTGTGTCCTTTGCTTTCTCTGCCAGTGCACCGGGACTGAAGACCCTTCTGCTTTGAGTGCTTTGAGATATATCTATGAGGTGCTGAGGAAGACCATCACCATGTGTGACATCACCGCTGTGCATTTTTCTCCATGCTCCATTCATCTGCCAGCTTCCCCTCCCTCTGCAGGTGCTGTTCAAACCCCTTGTGCCTGCACAGCTTCTCAGCACCACTTGGTCACATCTTCTCAATGCTCCTTTTGTACATTTTTTTCCAAGCTGTCTCACACCTCCCTCTTTACCATTCCCGAGGGACCAGCCATGCTCGAGTCCCTTCCTGCACCCTTCTGCTACAGAGGGGCTTGGCCTCAGTGCTTTCACCATCGTCCCTTGGCTTTGGTGTCATCTGCCTCTCACTTCCCTGCTACATTTTGGTCCTCGACACAGGGCCCTACCTAATTCGTGTACTGCAGGGATCTTTGATTGCTGGTTGGGCCAAAACATCCTAAACCAAAACATCTGCCTAAAGTGAGACAAAATGCATTGACAGCTGGAAATCAGATGGACAGTTAAAAGGCGTAATGCCCTCCAGATGCCTGGAGGAAACAGTTTGTTTTGGCTGCCTGTTTAAGGGAAATAAGGATTTGCAGTGAAGCTGGGAACTGTTAGTCCGTAAGTGTTCTTCACTGATCATCATGGACAGAAAGATCCTTGGGAGAAACTTAGAGAAGTGAGGATAAGCAAGGAGGAAGATTCCTGTGATGTTGTAAATAAGCTGAGAGTGCAACCGAGAACAAATAAACTCAAAGATTTACTACCTCCAGAATAGCACGTCTGTGGCTGCTCTAGTGGAAGTGGTTAATTGATTGTTTCCCCAGTGAAGCAGGCTCTGACTGATTGAACCATGGAAAGCTCTGATAGATTTTTTCTGCTGGCTCTTTCTCTTCCCACTAGTCACGTAGCTTATATTTTTGCCTTGAGTCTTAGGAAGTTGGTTTTTATATGCTGGAGTGAGAGGATATGCTGCCCTCTCCCTCTTCTACTCCCCTATGGTTCTGTGTATGCCTGTTTGGAAATAAAACCAAACTCCCTGGTTTGTGTATGTTGCTCTCTCTGCCCTGTCTGCCCACTGCTTGCTCAAAAAAGAGTCCACGTGCTGGGAGCTCAAATGCAGCAGAGAAACAAACCCTGCTAGTGAGAACACATCTCGTGCATAAATCTACCCAGAGTAAATACAGCATCTCCACGGGTAAGGAGAGTCGAGCTCCTCCCTGGCTCATACCACCCCTCCCTCCCCCAGGGCGAAGCTGATGCTGGAGCCAGGCTGATGCAAACCTGATCATCCCTGCTCCCCAGGGCTCTAATTGATTCCCTTGCCTGATTTGAGTCTTTCTTGGTCCTTCTGGGTAGGCTGGAGGGCGGGAAGGGAGACATGCTGAGCATGGATACACATAACCACTGAATAAACACTGCAGAACGGCCTGGCATTGCCACCTGCGGTCTGGTGGCATTGCATCGGTGTGGGATGACGCTGAGAGATACTGACTCACGTGCCCAACTCCACCAAGTACCACAGGTTCACTGGGCTTGGTTGTTGTACACTTGTATAACAATATGCATTTTAACTTCTTTATTATTTCTTGTTATTTGTGTTGAGGGAATATTGCAGGCGGATGCCCTGAAGAACCAGGCACAGTATAAACACAGCGTGAAAGCCTTTCTCTTCCCCAAGCGCTCACTGTCTAAGTAGGCAAGACAAAGAACAGAAGGCAGTATAATTTTTCTTATACAAGTTCAGGGTACGAAGCATGGGAGTTTTACTTGTCTTGCCCAAGACCACATAAGGAAAGTCTCTGTTGGAGCTAGGAATTGAATGCAGATTTCCTGCCTTAATCTCAAGACTACCTTCTGCTTTTCACTAATACAAGCATTCATATACTCAAACCTTAGCAAAATTACGTTGTAAGCCAGACAGGCTTTCACAGCATCCTTTGCTGGTTGGGATCTGGGCGAGCCAGGAGTGCTCTGGTTTGTTGGTAGCCCAACCACATACATGCCCTGCTGTGGCACAGCAAGTGCTGCCCTAAAGAGCTAGGCAGAACGCTACGCTGCGTGCACAGTGTAGTTCAAAATACACTCCACTTGTTTAAACCCAAAGCCCCACCTAGAAGCAGATTTGTTTTCAGTCTTGCTGCTCTTCCACCCTTCTCTGCCAATATCCTGCTGTCTTAGGGTCACATTGCGCTCTCCTTCTTTAGCTATCAAAAACGAGCCCACAAAGGTGCTAAACCACTAGTGAGACAGAGCCGAGGGGATGAGTAATGAGATGCTGAGCCGTCAGCCTTGGGTCCCTTGCTAGCCCTGCTTCTTCTCACATTTGTCTAGCCAGCCTTTTCCCGAGGGTTAAGAGAACTCGAGGCTTCAGAGCACGCGCTGCACTCTGTTTTTACTGTTGGCATCTACTAAATCTGGACGGGTTTAGCCCATTCTGTGGCTTCCAACCCCTGGGAGCAGGCGTGTGGGAATGGGTTGGGCACTGCCATGGGGCAGACCATCTTCTGCTTCACTGTGCCTTCCCAAATGTTGGGGTTTTGGTTGGGTCTTTTTTTGGTTCAGACAGCCAGGATGGGTAAACGGATGTTAAATCAGGCTGATTCTTTTCTGATGACTAAAATAGGGACCCAGACTGATGCGGTAATTTGCAGACGTGTTGTCTGTTGCAATATTCAGCCACAAGCAAAAGGGAAGAAGAAACACCTGCGTGTAGAAAATGCTGTTAAGAGCAGGTACTTGCTTATCCACTTCCCTGATTTATCATAAACACACCACCTCCCCAAGGGCTGTGCTATTCCCCAGCTCTCCAGGCTGGGAAATGCTAGGCACAGTGAGGAAAAGCTTGAGAGACCTGGGAAAAAAGAGGATGGAAGAGCAAAAGCAAGAAGGAGGCCAAAAATGCTGAACTGGAGGAGGCACAAGAGGAGAAGGAAAGAACTGAGGAATTTAACCAGCCAAAAGAAGTTTTGCAGCCACAGGCAAGTTCAAGAGAGCTGGAGAAATGGATTTGGGGCACATCCTATGGCCAGGAGCAAAAAATGAGGCACTAATTAGGAGCGTATGTACATGAACAGCCCATCTAGCTCCTCTAAAAAGCTCCATAAGAGAAAAGCCCACCTGGAAACTCGGTCAATAGTCATAAGCATCTCTGTATTAAAGCAGCAGGTTGACTGGCCACAAATGATAGAGGGCTGCAGCTCAGGCAGGTGGGTGTCCGTCCCTCACGGGTCTGAAAACAAAGAAGCTGCTTCTGAAAACCTGAACCACGGTGTCTTCATTCTACAAAGCATCCTGTAGGGCAGACATTTTGCGGAAAATATCCTGAGGGTTTGGGAGAGGGGAGTCAGCAGACAGTGGCTGAATGAAAGCACGGAATCGTGCAGACAAACTGCTTCCTTCAGTCCTTTCATTCATACCCGCTCGTGGCGTTGGCATCGTCACAAGCGGAGGCGACGCTGGGAATGACAGGTGGAATTTAGTGCATTTGAATGTTAATCAGCAATTATTGTAAAACACAATAATGCTTCAACTGGTGGGTAATTTAGTTCCAATTCCAAAAATATAGACTCATCCACTCTAGCTGTAAATTTCCAACCTCTTTCCTCCACACAAACTAGCATACAGAAATGTATGAATGATAACCAAGCAAAGTAACGATGGCTGGAGAATTAAGATGGCTCAGAACTATCCAGGCAAATTACAGAGCGGTATTATGGCACCCATCCCAGGTCACGCTCAGAAAGATTCAGGCTTACTTCTCTCCCTGACATTAAAGGGGCTGTGACTCCACCTGGTTCCCCTGTGCACACACTTATGTTTGTGTATGTGAAAGGAGTGTAAATGTTTAAATATTGTTGTAACATCAATATTCAGTGCCACAACTGCGAAGTTCTGCTACCTGTGCAACTGGACCATTTCCTGGAAGGAATGCAGAAAATAGACATCTCAGCTTTCCAATATTAGCTTCTGAGTTTGAAAACGTGACTGTAGCGTTTTAGCTAAGGCTGGGCTCGCAAGCTGCCCCCACGTGTTGGCGTTCGGCAGCCCCCAGTGCAGAACACCGCCCGGCCAGCCCTGGGAAGCGTCCCGCAGCGGGGACCACCCCGCGCCCTGGGCAGCCCCGAGGCACCAAGCCGGCTCTACGGGGCTCGGGCAGCTCAGCCCCGAGTCAGGAGGCCAAGAAACACAGCAGATAAGGGCATGTGAGCTCTGCGCTGCAGCAACCAGCGTGCTGCTGGTGCTCAAGCTAACTGGGAGCTGGTTTTGTTTGGGTTTTGTTGCAGTCTGTGGCATAAACCCACCCTTAGAGCAGATATGTCTCAGCAGCTCAGTGAATGGTAATTTAATTTAGATTTAATGTTAGGATTTGGGCCCTTTAGTTGCCAGAACATATAACCTTGTGAACAAAATGTTCCTCACTGCAGCATGCCTCATCTCGGCGTTTCTGCTCCCTCTGCAGGAGTGGCACATTGGGGTCAATGATGCTGCCAAAGTCATAGAATCATAGAATCATTTAGGTTGGAAAGGACCTTTAAGATCATTTTGTCCAACCATAAAGCTAACACTGAGAAATCCATCTCAGAACTACGTCCCTAAGTGCCACATCTACACACCTTTTAAATACCTCCAGGGCTGGGGACTCAACCGCTGCCCTGGGCAGCCTGTTCACTTTCGGGCATCCATCCGCTCGTGCGCACGCTCTCAGCCTGGGAGGCAACAGGTTTGTGAAATATCTTTTTTTAAATGAGTCTGCCGAGTCTGTAATAAGAAGAGGACAGAAATAATCCCATGAGTGGCTTCCTACAGATGGGCTTTAGTACTCGTAAAAATTGTAGCAAATGGATTTGCTCCGGGCTTGGATAGACATTGACAGATTTGTAGAATGAGAGGTGATGCGACATAGCGGCTACAGCAAAACTGCATCTTGGAGGGAGAAATCACTGCAAGCACTTGAGGATACTTCAAATGTGTTGCCATCTTGCGCCTGCGCCTGTGCTGAGGCTGCTCTCAGCCAAAAAGGGCTTTTGTGTCCTGCAGTGCGGGGTAAGACCCTAGAAGCCAATGGGGAAAGGGGAAAATGCTTTTTCTTCACCTCAAATGTCAGCAACAGTTTGGTAAAATGCATTTCTATTTTTACGGTACTGCCACAAAGGCTGCTTTTACCCTTTTACTTGTTTTGCTTTGCATTTTCCCTCCCTCCTTCCTCCAGGCTGGGATAACCGCCTTCCAAAATGAAAGGAAGATTCACTTGTCTGCGGTTACCAAAGGCACTAAATTTGTGATACAGTATGCACAGTTTTCACGATGCAACATTTTCTGCTGAACTTGAGAGGAATCATGTTACATAAGAAGCCCCTAACAGATTGTTTATAGAAGACTACACAAGACAAATAATTTGAAACTGTGACTCAAAGAGTGTAACTACAAACCGAAGGCAAGACCAGTTATGATCAACCAAGTGATAACACAAGTTTTATCATAATACCCTAAAACATTGCATCAACTTGAAAATAAACAGCGATCTCAATAACCTACTGCAGTCTTCACCAGCAAGCTCACGTTTAGCTTCACGACTCTCTTCTGTCTTCTGACATAACCCGTCCTCAAACCAAAAATAATGTGCTCTACCTTTCAAAATGCCTTATCTATATATGGCATCAACAGACTGCTCTTCCCAGTGTTGTAACTCCGCTCTTAATTCTTTAAGTATAGAAAACTACAGGATGAAATGTAAGGGATTTTGTACTGGGAAGAATGTACATCGTCTGAAAGTTTAAAATTAAAGAAGCATATGATAAAATTCACTACAAGCGTTATCTGGGAAATTTTACATTGATTGCTTTAGTAGTTTCAGAGAGATTATATTTCTTATCATCTGTCTATAAAGATACATTGGTTATGGTAGTACCAGTAAAACCCCAGATAATGTTTTCATGTTTTTACTGAGCCTATATTTCACACCAAGTACTTGAATATTTCACTCCATTTCTTATCTCACCAGTCTTATTTTTATTCCCCTCTTCACATTTAATTTCAAGGTTTTTTTTAACATTTGCAAATTCATCAAACCATTCACCTTTGTCAATCTTTTTGAGGGCATCGTTGTCAACATCGCTAATGCAATTCAAACTGGGTTTCACACTTTTTACCAAGGAGAATTCTTCAAGTTCATCCAATTTCTTCCAATCTTCAAAATATTAGGCCCACTCATTCAAATACTCAGTGAAAATGCTGTAAAAGCAGTTTACCATCTTATTTCACTTTTGCTGCCAAAAAGACTCCCTCACTTTCAAGTTCAACTATTAAAGCGTTTATCATTATTGCCTGAAAACCTGCCCTTTTTTACTTCAATTCTTACCATTAAAGGCTCGATGTTCCCCATTTCACAGAGGTACTGTGTTCAATTTCCTTGACTGTCGTGGAAAACATCTTCAGTTTGCTTTTGACAAAATGGAGTTGCAGCAGCGATTCAGGACTGCTGAAAAACTGCTTCAATAAAATAGGACACTTGTCATATGAAAGAAAATATGGTTTGAATGCATCTTACAGGTCGATAAATCCGCTGCTGGCTGGCTGTAGAGATAACTACCTTGTTTTACAAGGTCCAAGAATTGCTTTTAGTTTATTGCAATAGAATTGTGGGGGATGTGGAAATATGGGAAGGAGGTATTCACCACTGATTACGCATCAGCATGTATTGTCCCAGCTCTTCTTTGGATCCCATGTGGACTGGGTGGACAGTACAGTCCCCATCCTGGAGTCTGAGGTTTAGGGGGGTTTCAGTTTTGTAAACACTGTGTTTGTTTCTCTCCCTCCTGCTTGTCTAGAATTCACATCACTAAAGGAGGCAGGAATTTTGTTTATCTACCAGCGTCTGCCCAAGGTCTTCAGCGTACCGGTGACATGCTCCTCAGCGTTTGTACCAGCTCACTGTGGGGATCCGGCGGCTCGAATCCACTTGCATTTCTTTCATGAACAAATTGCCTAAATAAACTTGTATGTGTCATGATCTGCTGTGTCAGCTCTGACAGAGGTGCACCCCATGCCACTGAACCCAGCCAACCTCGTGTTCCCGGGGCTGGTGCACCGACTGCACCCTGGTTCCCGTGCATCACCCCTGCACCACCGCCTGCTCCGCCGTTACCTTCAGCACAGAAGGGCTCTTTCTCCAGCAGATGCATCGCTGCCCTGGGGCAGATCCCTTACTGGAGCAAATTTTGCTTTTCAAGGCAAAACACACTGGATGCTGGAGCCCTGGGCAGATTCTGGAAGAGGTGCTCCCCCCATACACACTCCCCTCAGTCCCCAGGGGACGGCTCTGGATGTATCTGCCCAGCTTCCCTGTGCCAGGGGCTCTACTCCCTAACAAGGCCACTTGCCATAATGCCAGCGAGAGTTAGAGTGGCCTTATACATCCAAGTTTTTGAAGGAAGTGTGGAATACTGACACATGAAGAGGTGAGATGCTTGGGTAACTGAAGACCAGGCTTAAGCACAGAGCCCTGAATTCCTGGAAAACTCTCCTATAATAAACTTTGCAGCAGAAACCTGCGCACCCTGAGAGCTGTACCACAGCCCTGTGGGGTTTGCTCCCATCGCCAGGTGCTGCAGCACTCAGCCCTGTTGTCCCTACCTTGCTGGGATGGGGCCCTGGCACAGGCGGTGCGGGAGCGCTCCTGTCCCCGGGTACGTGGCATGGGTGTTATGGGCATTGCCGCGATGGAAGAACCTGCCCAGTTCTTCCTCACACAGGAGACAGAGGCAGGGGTTGTATGAACACATCTAAGACATCTGCTCTTGTCACATCACAAGTCCTCTTTGCCCCTCTTCGGTGCACAGCTCTATTCTGGAGGTTGGTCCTTGATGAGAGGAGGAGCATTTCCTCATGAATAGTGGGGTTTCCCCGATTTTGCCTGGTTTTCCCAGGTTTTAGCTAGCCCTGGTCACCTCCCCACTCTTCTGCTGTCCCCCGGTGCAGACTCAGGGAGCCAGAGGGGAGCAGTGCTGTGCCAGCGCTGTACCGGGTGGGATGCCCAGAGCGGCACTGCCCCCCTTGGCTGCCAATCGGAGCAAAATCTGGAAACTGGATCCGTCTCCAAAAGACTTTGATTTTTTAATTTGCTTTCTGCTTGATTTCGCTATTTTCTGAAACAATCCCAGCAGTGAAAAGCCTTTTCAGAATAGAACAGGAAGGTTTTCTTTCTCCTGAAAACGCTGAAACAAGATGTTTTGATGCTGCCAGATCTTTTTGTTTGTTTGTTTCGTTTCAAAACAAAATTCCAGTGAAATGCAGTCAATTTTGTGAAGTACTTTGATTTTGATGGGTCCGTGTATGCTGGCTGAAATATTTTTCCGGCTATCTCCGTTTGGGAGAAGCGGGGGGAAGGCAGACCAGATGTCGCACAGTGTGTTGCAGAACTGGAGATCTGGCACCCATCTGGCAAACAGCCTTTGGAAGTGTGGGAACACGGTGTGGGTGCATCTGGGGCTCGGGAAGGGACACGCTAAGGAAGAGGGACAGTCGGGGAAACCTGTCTGATGACGGGTCCATGGAAATCACGGCTGGCCTGGCTCTGGTACCTGCCTCTGCTGCTGACTTTCCAAGTGACCTCAAGCAAAAGTCTCTGGCCCAGTGACTTGTAACAAAGGAAATAACCAGGTGACCCCTTGGACCTCTGCGTCTGCTGAAAATTTAGGCTTTTTAGGGCTATGACACCCTTTTGCGTTGTTATTTTGAACAGCAGCTTGAACAATGCAGCCCTCATCTAGGTTGTGGGCTCTTTGCTCTGTGCAAAGCAAGCAAGAACAGTAATTGCCTGGACCTGTGAGTTTTTGTTAAGACAAGCAGCGGCAGAAGAATTTAAATGCAGATCCCAGCATCCTGCAGACACAAAAAGAAATCCAGGCTTTGCAAAGTCAAAGAGAAGCGGTTTTGTCCTCCTGGGAGCTACAAAATAGGTTGGGATGCCAAAAATAACCTGCTACTAGTTATAGATGCTCCGTCTCTTTTACCGAGACATGAAAACTTGAGCTGGGTTTAATACAAGACGCTTAGTGTCACTGTGACCTTCTGCAGATTTCCCACCCCAGCTTTCACCAAATTACAGATGAATCCATCCTGTCACTTCATTGCTTTATTCTGGTTCTTGTGCTGAGCTGGGCTTATGCTGCAAAGCTTCCTCAGAGAGATTCAGCTCGTTTTTGTAACAACAGCTCCATTTCCTCCATGAATTCATTTGCATGAAATCCTGGTTCCCAAGCGGTGGGTCCACGTTGACAAGGGAACGGAGAGGAATTCGGTCTCCAGTTCTCAGAAACACCCAAATGAAATAGGAGCTTCTCACAGGCAGTTTCAGGGCTTGGGGACACTGCTCCTATCGATTTAGGGTAGGAGACCCAGCTGGCTTAGGACACTGAACATCTTCACACACTGCATCGCAGAGCAGCAAGCCACGCCAAATTCCAGAGAGAAAATATTTGGCCCTCTTAAGAGAGTTACAGCTCAAGGATTATTTCTAAAGGGAATTATCTAAACCACAAACCAAGCTGGCAAATTCCTCCTCTAGAGACCATTCTGTTGGACGCAGGGAAAACAGAGGAAATCATCTGAGCAGAGCCGCGGAGGTGGCCTCACCCTGGGGGCATTCGGGTGCCCGTAGTGGTGGGGCTCGGGGTGCCAGAGTGAAGGGGGAGCCCCCGCGCAGGGTCTTGCAGCCAGTTCCAAGCCCAGCTCCTCTCGCCCAGTGCCAGCCCCACCAGCAGCAGCTAAATGTGCCAAAAGCCTGGCTCAGTCCCACCAGAGTTTGGCCGAGCCAAGGCAGGGTGGAGCATCCGTGTGTCCCTCCATCCCGGGACATCCCTCTGGCCCTCAACAGGAGGGTGATGCCTCCACAGCCCGGCCCCAGGCATGCACAGTCCCTCCTGTGCAAGCACGGAGAGCAGCCCCAAGCCCTCTCCATGGAAGTGGAGGGGATTAGGGCAGGAGGTGAAGGGAGGGAGGGGGTGAGATGGGGAGCTTGGTCCTTCTCTTCCCCACCATTCTCATCCCACCTCGTGCGTATTTCTCATGCTCCTTTCTAGTCCCAGGAGTGCCAGACTCTGTGTTTTGGAGAAGCTGTGAGCTGGATGGAGGCAGGGTTTCAGCGGGGGATGGGACGGCTCAGAGGAAAGGTGAACAGTCTGGTATTCGGGGCTGGGAATCACCACATCTCCTGCTCCCTCTGCCCTCGCTCCTGCGGCACCCGAGCGGAGGTGAGAGGAGAGGCAGCAAAGGGGGTCACTGGAACAAAGAGAGATAAACAAAGGATAATCTTTCAGGCAACAATTCATCATTTGAAGCCAAAGGAGAGAAACAATTTCCCAGCTAGCGCAGCATTAAACAGATGGACTAAACCAATTCAGCGGCAAAGAGGTCTCTCAGAGCTCACAAAACCCATCGGTCCACAGCGACGGGGCGATTATCCCGGATGGCTCAGGTGTTCCCAAGCCCGGACGGCCAAATCCTTCGCTGGAGCCACTGCATTTATTGATTTATTTATTCGCACAAAGGGCCAGCGCTGCCTCGGGAGGATGCCTGCAGTGGTACAGCCCCTGCCTGAGGAACAGATGCTCTCCTGGCGAATCATTTCCATTTGCAAGATCTCACATCAAGAGAGCAAACATGAGCCATTCGTGCTGCCTTCGCCCCAGCCTCATCCTCTGTCCTCCGCTCGTCCCGACCTTGCCCTGCCACTGCCAGAACTACCGTTTCAGTGTCAAAACACACAATAACTGGTTTCATTTCCTGCTGATTTGGTTGGTTTGCTTCAGGCAGAGCCCTTGGTCCCGCCAGGTCGTGTCGGAGGTGGCACAAAAGCTGTCAAGGAGAGGGGAAAGGCCCAGGAGGTGGTTAGTGTTGCAGTCTGGCACTTAGCACACTCGTGAATTTTCAGGAAGAAGCCAGAGAAGGGGCCGTGGAGCACTTTGTTGGGAAAAATCCCTGGGGGAGGTTTGGAGATGTTTGCACTGCACTTGGGAGGTGCCAGGCTGGAGTCTGCCCTGCTGCATCCCTCCTGGCAGCATCCCAGCTCCACTCCATCGCTCTCCTGCCCTCCGGCAGACCCCACCGGGCATCTGGCATGGCCCCGCGGGAGGTCAGTGCTGCAGGAGAGGTGGCTCTGGGGACCTTGCCCTGTCTGTGCCAGGTTGCCTCCATCACGGAGGTACCACATGTGGCATCCAGTAAGCATGAAAGCATCTTTCCTTTCCTCCTCCTTCCAGGAGTTTCACGGGCAGGTCGGTGCCGGGGCAGCTCGTCTGCTCTGAAACCCTGGTGAGGAGGAGGAGGAGGAGAGCTCAGAGCTACCCAGAGGCGGCTGATGCTGCTGTTGCCGTTGGCAAGCTGTCACTCCGACACCTCGCTGCGCAGAGCTCTGACGTCAGATGCCTCTGACAAACTTTGCTGTCAGTCAAAAGCCTTTGCACAAACAGAGACGGTGACAGTTTGCAATGCAAACACCAGTTCTCGCCCCAGCTTCTTTCCCTTCTTTTCTTTTTTAAGCACACAGATTTAAATTTTAAATTGCTGGTCCATTAATGGCCGCCTGAGTGAACGAACCTTCCCAAGGTCTCTAGTGTTGCATCCTCTCCTCTGCCTGCCCCCTGCCCACTGCCACAGCCCTCGGGACTAGCCCCGGCCCCGGGGAGCCTCCCTGCAGCAAGCCCGAGCCCAAAGCCTTGGCTCCACCGACACCGCGAAGCTCTCAAGAGCCAGAAGTGTGGGAGATGGTGACCAGAACACAACCCTCCATCTCCTGGGGCTGGTCAGGCTTAGCAGGTGGTGGAGATCCCGCAAACCTCATTGCCCCCTTCCCCTCCTATTCATCTTCCTTTCCGTTTCCCCTTTCCCCCTTGCTGGAGGAAGCAAGGCTGGCCCCTGCTTTGGAGATCCTGGGTCCTCCACTCTGAGGCTCTGGGGGAAGAGAAATCACCAGGGTTTAGGTGCCCATGCAGGCAGGCAGGGCAGCCGGGCTCGTACCCTTTTCTCCTCCATCCTGAGCTGTGCTGGATCCCAGGAAGTGTAATATTTGCTTGAACATGTCAGTAAATCCCCCCCCTGTGCTACAGGAGGTCACCTTCCCTAATCTATGATGTCCAATTGCGTAACTGAGATACTGAACAAATAGCTTAAATTTAATCTTTGTTTTCGTCCATCTCAAGCGTGGCAAATCAATTTCTGGGCAAGCACAGCTTCAGCACAGGGCTAGGAACACACACTGGTCACGTTAACCTCCAAAAGAGCAGGAAAAATGAGATAAATAAACCAAGTGAGGTTTTACTGCCTGTTGCAGCACCTCTCCCTGTCAAACATCCCTCCAGGGCTGGGTTTGATGCCTTCGGCAGGGCATTTGCACCCTTGCTGCTCAACGCGGCACTGCAGGTCCAAGGCTGTGTCCAGGTGAGGTCCTGGGGCAAAGGCAGGAGACGTTGTTCTGGGTGTCAGCACACGAGTGCGGTTTTGAGCAGTCTCGTGTCAGTGTCGTGGGGCACCAGCTCTCATCTTCCCTGAAACCTTCCCGCCCCGTCCAGCGCTGGTGGGAACCCAGCTCCCCCTCCAGCAGCTTAAAGACCATAGAGAAAGGCGCGGGACAAGGGGCAGCAGGGCTTCAGCAGGGCTTGGAGCGTGTCCCGGTGGCAACGTGGATAGCAGGAGGCAGAGAGAGGGATTTGGTTCTCCTGTTTCCCTCCCCGCTCATTTTTCTTTGGTTCATTAATGACCTTTCATACGACAGCGGGGATATTAATAGGATGCCTCAATTCCAAATGTCCCCATCTCCCCTCCCCACTCCCCCTCTCTTGCCACTTTCTGGCACTCTGACAGCTTCCTTCACATTAATTAAAACAAATAACAAGCTTATACATCCATCTCATCAGGGTAATTAAAAAACTGAACACCCCAGTCACTATGGACAGAGCAAAACCAGCTCTTTTTTCCCTGCCATAGCTTCTCCCTCTCCCTGTTGGAATAAGGATGTGCTTTAAATGTCCATCCTCAGCCAAACACCACAGCGGGAAGGAAATTCCATGCCTCTAAGCACCCGCCGGGTCCTGCCTGCCCTGCTTCCCTGCCCTGAGCTGCTCCGCCAGGTATCAAGCCCATGTCACGAGCTGTCACCCTCCTCTGCGTGGCATGGACATACCAGGCGCTTTGGACCCCGGTTAGCACTGCCACACTCCCTCCGGCTCACCTCGGCTCAGGGCTGCCTCCCCCCGTGCTCTGCACCGATATCTCACTTACTGCCACTGCCATCCATTCCCCAGGGCGAGGGAGGGATGGACAGTACCTGGCACACTGCCGTTACCGCTGCCCCTTAAATGCCGCCTCCCGCAGAGCCCCTCTGCATTTGGGGCTGCAGCTCAGCCCTTCGCAAGGCAAGCACAGCGCAGGTCTCGTTGCTGCTTACGGCTTATTTCAAGCACCAAAATTCAGGAGCAAACTCATGTTGCCTCCTCTCTTAGTAGAGAGCCTTCGTGTGGGCTCCCATCAGACAGCGGGAGGGGGCCAGCACGGAGGTGTCTGGGGGCTCAGACCACTCTCGTGGGTGGGAGATAATTCTGCAAACAGATCCCAAGCAGCTGGAGTTTGTGTGGGCACACGCGTGGCAGGAAAATACCTCCACGGCTCCAAGCCTGGTGGTGCCAGTAGACACCGAGAGCGGCCAGCATCGGTTTCCAAGGGAAAGACAGCAGAAATTGCTGGTGGTGAGAGCAGAATTGAGGGTGGTGAGGCACTGTCCCAGGTTGCCCAGAGAGGTTGTTGAGTCCCCATCCCTGGAGGTGTTCAAGGCCAGGCTGGACGTGGCCTTGGGCAGCCTGGTCTGGTGGGAGGTGTCCCTGCCTATGGCAGGGGGGTTGGAACTCGATGATCTTCAAGGTCCTTTCCAACCTAAACCATTCTATGATTCTATGATTCTATGAAATTGGGTGAGAAGGAGCACGTACTCATGTCCCCAGGGCTGGGGGGACAGGACACACCAAATCTCTGCCCCTGGAGGCAGCCAGGGAGCAGGGGGCTGCTCCCCACCCCACAAAGCATCTTCTGCACATGAATTAAAAGCCTTAGCCTCAAATCTCCTAATTTACCCTGAGTTTTACTCTTTAATAGTATTCATGGTGGGAACCATCTGGACCAGGTACTTTATTAGCTTAGAATAATTCAGCTGCTTTGCTAATCTCATCTCATTTCAAAGGGTTCACTCCAGTTTCCTCGCGGTGCAGCCCGGGACAGGGCAGTGCTGCTGCCCTCACTCTCCTGGCTGATGGCTGTCCCATCACACAGCGACCCACAACAGGGCGGCCACCTCCATGCAGGTCCCATCCCTCCAAACACAGGCCCACAGATTTCTTTAACGTCTCCGGCTGTCTTAGCAGGCAGTTGGAGGGTGCTAAATCCACTGGGGTTTTCCACTGGCAGAGGGGGGAACTGCAGTGAGTCCCTGCAACCCCTCACAAAGCCTCCCTGTCCCCTGGCAGGGGCAGAGCTTGGCAGTCCCCGATGGCTCGGCCATACAGTGCCATGTCCCATGTCGGGGACCTCCCCCAGCCCCCAGGAGCCCAGCAAGCCAGGCTGCTCCTCGGCCACGGCGGCCACTTGCTGCCCCAAACGCTGGCCTTGTTGAAAACCCATAATTGAGCCCTTATCAGCCTAAATGATTAAATTGCCCTCTATTGAGAGAAACCAATTCACCAGCAAATTCCCTTATGCTCTGCCTGTAGCACTAAGTGGTCTGCAGGCTGCTGCTGGGCTTCCCGAGCACGCACGGAGGGACGGCTCTCATGGACATCGTGTTCCTCTCCTCTCTTCTCCTCTCCTCTCCTCTCCTCTCCTCTCCTCTCCTCTCCTCTCCTCTCCTCTCCTCTNCCCCCCCCCTCTCCTCTCCTCTCCTCTCCTCTCCTCTCCTCTCCTCTCCTCTCCTCTCCCTCTTCCCTCCGCTCTGCCGGAGAAATAGCAGGAACCACGTGAATGAGATCATCTGCTCCAAAATTACTCACACTGAATTAATCACCCAGAACGGCAGGAACCGCAGTGGGAGTGAGCCAGGGTCACTGGGGAAGGAGCCGGTGGCTCGGGGAGGGGGAAGCAGCCCCGCGGCGGGGACGGTGCTGCCTGGAGGGAAGGGCCCTCGCTTCTCCCTATCTGCTGCTGACCTGGGGCTCGTGCAAGGTGTGTGCTGTGGCAGGAGCTGTGCGTGTAGCACAGAGGGCACAGCAGTGTGCACAGACAGTTTTCCCTCCCGGGAGGGCATGGGGAGCCCGGTGCCAGCGAGGTGTGCGAGCTGGTCCGGTGCTGCATCGTATGGCAGTGCCGGGGAAACAGCATCGGGTACGTGGGAGCTAGCACCGATCCTGCTCTGTCCCGATGGAGAGCCTCTGGAGCTCCAGCCCTGGCAGGGCCATTTCCCGACGGGGAGCCTCGTCCACAGCTCCCTCCACGCAGAGCCAGCGCTCCACACAACCGGAATTCAGTTATGGCTGATCGAAGAGTGTGGCCACCAGAAAACATCAAATTACTTCCCTCTCTCACCATAAATTAGGAGCGCTCATCCTGCCGAGAGAATCAGACCTCTCTCTAATGAGGCGCCAGCCCTGAACGGAATATTTCCCTGAACTAGATGACTATTCCCCTGCCCCTTGCCTTCCCGCTGCCCGGGCGGAGCAGCGGGCGGTGGGCAGGGAGGAGGGTGCTGGCCCTGGGAGGATGCTGCAGGCGAGCCTGGCTGGGCCAGGATTAGCAGCCAGCGTTTGCCAGGCTGTTTGACAGAAAGGGGACTTCGCCCGGATCAGTCTGTAGTGGCAGGTGACCACAGGCACGGTGACAAGGACAAGGAGAGCACTTTCATAGCAGTATATCACCACACTACTCCCCGAATAACATTTAATGCGCCCAGCCATGGTGCCCGTGATGCTCTCGGCAGGTGCAGCTCCCCGGTACCCACGTCGGGTCAGGGCACGCTGCCGCCCCGGCTTTCCCTCGGCCTCTCCCAAAGCAAAGCGCGAAGGGGAAAAGGTCTTTGGCACCTGGCACAAGCTGGAATTGCTCAGACTGACCCAGTTTGGGAAACCATGTGAATCCCAGCAAGAATAAAGCAATTGCACTGGGCTGGAAAGGGCAAAGCAGCAAACGGAGCCGGGGAGAGCGATCCGTTAAAGAGCAGCGGGTGAGCCGGCAGCACAGCAGCGAGAGGGAACAGATCCCTTCTCCTGCCGCTGTGTCAGCCGTGGCAGCGCCCGGCCCCAGCGGGGTCTCGGCAGCCGGCACGGGAGCTGTGCCCGCGGGGAGGTGGCACGGCTCAGGCGCAGAGACGCAGCCCTCTTTCCCCCACCGCAGCAGACACCACAGGGGCTCTGGACCAGCTTTGCTCCTCGGCCGGCAACTGGGCTAGCGGGGAGCCTGAACGCCGGCAAATGCATTTCTTCGCAGCGGAGGCTGAAGTGTTTCCAGTGCCACAAACCCCTCAGAAAGCGTGCGCTTAGTATTTCGCTCCCTGTCCCGGACTCCTCCTTCCTCCTCCCAACTCCTGGCCTCCGTGGTTCATTTAATGACCTGCGATCCATATCCATGTTCGCCTGGCATAAACCTGCAGTCCCGGTAGATAAAACGACGCCCATATGCTCAGGTCTGGCGATCGGAGCGAGTTCTTTCCCACAGAGGATCTCAAAGCACTTTGCATTTGTCACCCCACGCACAGAGGTGCAGAGACATGACCAGGTTCGTTAAACACCATCCAGCAGGACGGGCACTCGCAGCCCTGTGACTGGCACTGAGGACAAGCCGCTCCACGGGGACACGGGCCAGCACTGCCTGCATCAAGCCAGGGACGCTCATTTTTGCTTCCCCAAGTATTTTTGCAGGCAGTGTTGTTCTAATAACATGATATTACCCATCACACAGCAGGAGAGGGATGCCACGCTGTTGCTGGGGACAACCAGCTCCGTTCGGTCCCGGTGTCGGCTGCCAGCTCCATAAAGCCACCTAAATCTGAGACATCAAGGGGGAAAAGTGTTTGTCCCAGCTCCTGCCCTCTCTGCCACAGCGATGATGCTAACTCCAAATCAAACACGCGTCTTGCACAGATATGTCTGGTGCACCCCCAGACATGATGCCGGTGTGTTTGGATGAATCTGTCAGGTGGAAGATGGATATCTGCAGACCCAGCTGTGGGGCTGAGCCCCCAGCAGCCCCCGAGCCCCCTGCTCCCCACCTCCCCTCGCTGCCACGAAGCCACCACACGTGTCCAGATGGGGCTGCGGCCATCCGGGCACAGGCAGAGCCCTGCAAAGCGCATTAATGCCCACCTGGCAGCCCACGGGAGGAGCTGGGCTTTGGTCCCCTGAGCTCTAAGCTAACGAGGAGGTTGCTTCCCCAGGTGAATGCTTCTGCGGTGTGTTAATACCGGGATTGGGTCAAAATAGGGATACCCTGCGCTTCCCAGCGTGAGCGCAGGTGGAAAGGGAGGGCTCCCAGCATGGGGTGCGTGTATGTGCTCTTTGGGTTTTTAGGGATACTAGGGAAATGAGATTTTTTTTTGCCTCCTTTTGGTGCTTTCTGGAAAATCGCATGCCTTAATGAAATGCTCGTGTGTGAGCTTTAAGTAGTCAGCAGCCCAGATGAGGTCCAAATCCATTTTGTTCATGTTTTGCCTGTTTCAGAGAATCAGAACTATTTTTCTGGATTTATGCCCATCATAAAACCAAGCTCCTGTCCCAAAAGAGCCATAATAAGGTATGGCTGAAAAAATAAAGATTTAATAAAAACTTGTGCAGTAATTTGACTCTTAATCCCAAACACAATCTCTCCCCTCAAATAACTGCAGTCCCCGCAAGATTAAATTCTCCCTACATATTGTTTGTAAGTCTGATACCTTCTATCGAGCTTAGCTGGGTTTTAAGTTCTTAAATCATGGCTCTGTAATTGCACATCTCATTCAGTTTGTGATGCAAAGAGTTCCCAAGGAAGCTTTCGTAAAGATTTCTTTGTATCTGACCGTACTGTGTGACACTTGTATGTATTTTGAAAGCTGCGCAGTGCGGGGAATGCGAGAGGTCGATGCTTTCTAAAAGCAAGAGGAGGATGTGGCTCATGTTCTCATTTTACCACTGAGCAGCAGGTCCCAGAAAAAATCAGGACATCTGCAAACTGTTCTCGAACTGACTGCTGCATGAACGATGGGGAATCTGTTCCTCAGGCAGAAAGGGCTTGGGAGAAAGCAGGAATAGTCACCCCTCTTGCCCCGGGCTTCATTTTCTTCCGGTAATTAGCAAAATCCCAATTCACAATGGATAACTGAATAGATGTTTTAAATGTGGGCTACAAGGAGAAACAGGCAGTGATGAAAGGAGGCCTGAACTCAGGAGACCTGGCGCAGCCCCAGACTCTCCCAGGTGACCTCCCACAAGTCCTTTGATCCTTATAACCCCCCTGAAAACACCGGTAAGGAGCCGTCCCTCTCCCCGCTCCGTCAGCCTGCACTGCAGCCCCTCGGGCTGACGCATGCGCTCCGGACTGGTGGGACGATGGTCCGTGTCCAGCTGGAGCTGTGGAGTGAAGGGTACAGGGCTTGTGGGGTGGGATGCTCACACCGCCTTTTTTTTTTTATGGGCTTCCTCAGGCCGGGAACGCGCAGTGCTCCCTTCCCAGGGCTTACTCTGCCTCGTGCAGCCAGGGCAGCTGGCAGGAGAAGGAGGCCACAGCCACGGCTCGGCCTCCATCATCTCCTGCTCCTTTATCCCAGTCCTCCCTTTCCTGGGGTCTCATACAGGAGCCTTTTCCCTCCTCTGAGGACTGATTCAGGATCCAGAAGCACATTGCTGGGGCCCCAGGCAGAGGCACAGGGATGGGAAATGACTGTAAGAGAAGCCTTTTGGGTGAAGCTCAATCCTAATTCTCCATTTGGAACAGGAGATTTTGTCTGCATCAGCGAGAAGGTGCCTGTAACATGGGCTCTTCTCAAAGCAGCTGCTGGGGAACAGTGAGAAAACACAGCCTCAGCACGGAGGAAATATCCCTCGGCTTTATTGTACTTTGCCTGGACAAAAGCAGGAACCTGCAAAGGAACAGTCGCTGTGAAGGACCAGTTATGTTGGTTTTGTCCACCCAAAGCTCTCCAAACCACCTGCTTCCCTGGGGCTCGCTGGACAAACTCCCTGAAAACTGTGCTGCTGCAACAGGCAGGTCCTCTCTGCGTCTCGCTTACTCAGCAAACCGTCACAGCCAGGTTATATTTAAGTCCTCAGCTTGAATATCATTGTCGTAACCTCCCATGCGATCTGCCTGGGCACTGTCATAATTAATAGTGCCCTTGCTCAGAGTACAAGTGGAACATGTGATGGCTCAGCTAGCTATAAATCACGACAGAGTTTCCATCTGGTCCAGCGTCTATTTATACCTCACCAGCCCCAATTAACTTTCAAACTTGGGGCTGGTGGTTAAGGAGAAAAATTGTTCTTGAAAAGTGTGATGGGATATGCAATGATAGGGATGGGAATGGGGAGATGGCAGCGGCTGCTCGCTTCTCCGCAGAGGAACTGCATAGCCCGGCGCTCCAGAGGACACTGAAATGCAGCTCCCAAGACCAAGTTGGCCTTTGAATCAGTTCAACAACAGCTGTGGGAGCCCAAGAGAGACCCAGAAGTTCATGGCAGAGGGTCGGTGCCTGGATCCTAACACTGTCCCCTGATGCCAGCCGCCTGCCTGCCCCGAGCACTGTGTCCTCCCCCAGCCATGGCTCTGGTCCCATGTCTCAGCCAAAGCCAGCGGCTCCACCAGGCCCAAGGGGGTTGTAGATCAGGTCCAGGAGCATCAAGCAGAAAGAGCCCTTTGGAAAAGCATCTACAGGTGGTAGGACCAGGATCTGTGGGGTGAAGGTCTCCTCCGGGATGAAGCCTAGTCCACCAGGCTGATTGCACTTCAACGTCAGTCATACCAGGTCAGCCCCTCGTTCTAGGTCTGATCCCCCCAGCCGTGTAACTGCTGGTCTTTCAAAAATCAAGCTACCGTCAGTAGAGATCGGGGGACTGAAGCCTGGCATGAGCCAGCCAAGGGAACCCAGCAGAGTCCTGAGAAAATGGCACATCATCGCCCTGGGTGCACCCAGATTCCTTCAATATGGGCGCAAAATCGAGCCAGAAGGGCTTGGCCCAATTTGAGGAAGCTCCTCAGCAAAGGCTCCAGCACTGCCTCCCTCAGAAAGAACAGAGGTTTCCCTCCTGGTTCAGAGACCAGCAGTGCCCCTGTCCTGATGCACACCTCAGCCCAGCATCAGGCCCACAGCTGCAGCTATTGAGTTAAAGAGCACAGCCTGACCCGGTGCTCGACAGCCCTGAAGAGTCTGGAGAAGTCTGAACTCAGCAGGTTCCATCCAGCTCCGAGAAGGTCACAGATGTGGGCTGAAACCGCCGTGGGTCAGTCTCTGCCAGCACGGCAGCTCTTGGCACTGTTTCCCCGACGCTGCTCCTGTGACAGTGGGTTCTTACCACCAGCTGAAGCTCACAACTCCCTGCTCTGTCCCTGAAGTATTTCACAGTGATTGCTCCAACCCATCTACACCTTCCTCACCAGGCTCAGGGGCTGGGTTGGGCTTTAGTCCTCGTGTGCCATTCCAGCAGCATTCAGGTGTGGCTGCAAAATCTTACCTTGGGACAGGCACGGGCTACGAAAAGTGCAAAGAGGCCAGCGGAGCTCCTGTGGGCTCTAGTGAGAGGGGCTATGGCGGGGTCACAGCGGTGAGGGACAGCACGAGGAGTACCTGGGCTGCAGCATCCCCTGGGCAGGGCCCCAGCTCCGCAGGGCGGGAGGGCAGCGGGGTACTGGGGACGATGGGGTACTCAGGGCATGCGGGGGACCACGTCTCTCTCCATCCATGCTGGAGCAAAGCCCCAGCGAGGGGCACAGAGCAGAGATGCTGTGCTGTTGCCTTCCTAAAAAAAGAGTCAAATTCTGCACCTGGTTCTTTGGTACCCACCTCCCCCACCCCTCCCTCCCTCCCTCCCACTTTTCAGCTCTTTTGCTCTTGCGGCAGTGTTACTCCCGGAGTCCTGGCTGGCTCCCAGCTCAGGTAATTACACGCTGTCTTCTGGTATTTGAACAGGATATTTGTTCTCCTTGATTTCCCGTCCTGCACGCCTGTGCAGTGCTGCGGGCAGCCTGTCACCGCGCGCCAGCCTACTTCCCTGGCAAAGGCACTCATCCCGGCGTGTCCAGCCCCAACACTAAGTGGGCGTTTTGTAAACATGGGATGATGTAGATGCCTTCCCCGGGGAGCCCAAGTGGCTGTAGGACCGCCTGGGCCAGACACGGTGCCCTGTACAGGTGTGGAGCTGCAGCACTATCCCTATCCCACCTCAGCAGGACCCCATTCAGATGGGATTATTAGCTGGGAAAGCCCCCAGCTGCCCAGGTCCCTCTTTAAAAGGCTGTTTGTGGCTCACACCATGTCACTTCTTCTTGTTTGCTATAAACTTTCCCTTCTGTTTAGGCTAGCTGTTTCCAGAAGCGATCTCCAGCACTCGCAGCACACCCCTGGCAGGAGGGTGAGAGAAACGGAGTTAACGCCTGTCTGTCCTGCTTTAAAACCCACCAGCAGATCACGAACAGAGCGGCAGCGTCGAGAGCCCTTTGCCTGCGCCCCGGGAGCTCTGCCGAGCCGGAGCTGGGGATCCTCCACCGGCCTCCGGGCTTGTTCCCACGGCGCTCCTGGGCGCGGGTGGATCACCACGCTGCAGCGTGCTCCGTGGCAGCAAGAACAAGCTCTAGGGAGGAAAAAGTCCTACTTTCTAGCAGAGCAGATCTATTCTTGTGCTTTATTGGACTCCCTGGAAAGGAACCTCGTGGAAAGTTGGCAACAATTTGCTTTCTTCTTCTGAGTTTCTAGAGCAGGGATGTCTCATTAGCTAAAGGCTTGCGGCAGTGCGGGGAGAAAGAAGTTCTTAGAGAAAAAGTGGAGCGCAGTGCTGTTTCCTGAGGGTGGAGGGAAAAGCCCTGGATGGTGGAACTCAACCCTACGCCGCAAGAAGCCACCTCTGCCCGGGCTACCTGAGGGCTGCAGAGCCTGTCCAGCTCCCCCTGCCCTCGGGCGGGAAGGAACCGATTTTGCCAGCCAGGCTGGACTCGCCATTGAGGCTTCTCGATCAGAAGGGCTCAACGGGGCGCAGCGCCTTCTGCTTTGTGGTGCGCACACACAGCAGTGCAATATGTTATCCGCCTCAGGCAGCTGCACTCGAGTCCCGGTTTGCAGAGGGTCAGGCAAGGGGCGATCCTGCAGCTGCCAGCTCCTTCTGCCCTGCTTCTGCTGGCCGCAGCACGGCGCCAGGCTTCGCTGAAGTTGTCGCGGTGCTGCCGGGCTGCAGCTGATTCCTGTAAAACTCTAAAGAATAAGGGCTGCGTTATAAAGCTACATTTTCCTTCCTGGGAAAGAACTCACCAGTAAGCATTTCAAAAGATTGGCATTCTTTTTTTTTTTTTTGCAAAGTCTCTGAATTGGAGCTGGGTGGCAGACGGGTGCCAGGCAGCCTGGGAATGAGAGAGATGCCTGGCGCAGGTTTGCTCCGTGCGCAGCAGGGATAACCCGGAGCAGCTTCGCTCCGCTGCTGGTCTCAGCCTCCCAAGCGATGGGAGTGCTCCCAAGAGGATGATGAGGCTGGGCCTGCTATTTTCTCACTCGGTTCCCAAGAGGCTTCTTCATCCCGGAGCTTGCAGACTCTGCTGGCTCACGGCTTCCCCAGGATCGGGACTGCTCGGCGATATTATTATCCCAAGGGCTGAGCCCTGGGGCAGGCAGAGCAGATGGCTGTCTCCGACAGCAAGAAAATTGGGAGAGAGAAGGGAGACGGTGGGGGAGAGCAAAATCTGACACCCTTAGTGCTCATCGATAACTGCTTTCTCTTAAAATGGCAAATTTCTCTAGCTCCGGGGGAGTTGTCCTGGGCAGTAAAGAAGGCAATAGACCATATGTGGCAGAGTGGCCCTATAGGAAACAAACACCAATGCCAAGTTTTCTTATGCACCCGTGGGAGGGACCCACGTGTACGTCCCGGTGACGTTGCGGATGGAAGGCGGGCTCGGTCCTGCAGGCATCTCGTGGGGCAGCCAGGGGTGTCTGGGCTGCAGGAGATGAGCAACATGGGCGGAGGAGCCACCAATTTGACAGACCCCTCGCTGGCAGGAGGGCTGTGCTCTGAACCGGCTGGAGTTAACGGAGGTGCAAGGGATCACATGTGCACGTGCTCCACCGTACCACAGCTCGGAGTTAATCGTGTTACTGTGAGCCAGGGCACAGCCCTGCCCGCCTGCTCTCCTTTTGGAGATTTCTTCAAACCTTCAGCAGTGAGAAAGCCCCCGAAGATGAAGGCGTTTTGCCCCAGGGAGATGGCGGTTGTGTGAACGCTGGGTGCTGGGTGCCGGGCAGACGGAGCAGCCCTTGGCTTCAACCGTGGGAGACGCTCGGGGCTTGGTGCTTGCAGGATGCGGTGCAGTTCGCCTGCCGCACTTCACAGACCGCCCTCGGTACCCCTGCGTGGGGTGGCATTCGTTACCGGCCTCCTTCTCCTTGAGCTAATTTGCAGCCTTGCTTTGCAGAGCAGCTCCGCGCTCAGGCTGTGCTTGGGGACGGCTGGTGGCAGATGGTGTGCGTGTGATGGCGAGGCAGTGCCACGTCACAAGCTCTCTGAGACATTTGGCCAGGCTTCCTGACAGCCGCGTCCCACCACCCAGGAGTTCGGCTTTCTGGCAAAGCCAGCTCTCCGCTTCTGAGGAGCGCTCCTCTCCCTGTCACCGGGCAGAGACGGCATCAAACGCTTTATCTTTGCTTCCTCACAGGCAAGAGACTCGTCGGTCGGTGGGGCTGCCGTCTGCCCGGGACCATGAGAATCTGCCACCGCGGCAAAAGCCACGCAACCGACCAGGGAGCGATGTTCCCCTGCCAGTCTGGACCACCCCCACGTGCTGCATCACAGCCTAAACCGCACTGTGTGTTCCCTCTGGTGAGGAATATCTTATTCCTGTGTTTTTGGATAAAACCCAGTGCAAGCAAGCCATAACTGATGGTAGATATGACAAATAATGACGATCATGGGAATGGTGGCATCACAGCTTCTTCGGTGTTTCTTCTGATTTCTTCCATTATTTAGATATATGTGCAGAGAAGACCACAGAGGTATGGCCATAGAAAGAAGAAGTGGGCATATAAAGAAGCATCAAAGGAACGTATTACAAAGGATAGTAACACCAGTCCTCTGAAGACTGGAAGAGTGCCACAGCTCGGGTGGTCTGAGCTCACCTGCTCAAGTAAACCACCCTATGCTTTTTCTTGCTGCCTTCTGGTTACAACATCTGTGCAGCTGCAGTGTGAACTTGCCACTGCTGGGCTTTCGGGGTGCGGTTCCCAGGACATTGTCCTGATCTATTACAATTATTGTCTGCATTAATGCCACCAACCGCAGTGCTATACGTGCCCACGGGAGGTTTCCAGGCACCACGAGGGGCTGTCACATCATGCATAGGTGGAGGCTCGGCTGCCTTCCTGCCTACCATGGGGCTTCCCCAGGACCGAGGTGTGAAATGACAGCTTTGTCGGGTGAATGCGGTTTGCTAATGCTGCGACAGGTCCTGTTCGGTGGCTCCTATGGTCACAGACAAGCTGCGGAAGAGCAGGACTGCAGCCTGTCCTGCCCCTCTCCCTGCCCGCTTTTAGACGGCGTTGGAGCATGCAGCATCCTGGCAGTCCTGACTGCCGCCGGCTCCTTCACCAGCACTGCCCGCGCCCCGGGAAAAAGCTTTATCCCTCCGTCTGTAGCTTTGGCTGCAGAAATGAGCTCTCTGTGCACTTTCATTACACTAAATGAGAGGAACATTTGAGGCCTGGGCCCATTTGCAGTACAGGCTCAGAGCAGTCACAGATGCAAATGACAGGATCTGATTAAGTCCATTTCCCAGGCGGGACAGGATATGGTCCCCTGACAGTGGTGTAGATTTGCCGCTGTTCCTACTCAAAGGTCATTAAATTAAGATTTCATGAGACCCCACACTGTTATAAATGTTGCTGAGCTCATTTCCCTCACTGGGCAGTGATTTATCTCACAGGCTTGATAAAATGACTAAGCTAAAAAATGTCACCCAGTGCCACTGAGTTGTAAGTAAGGTAGAAGGAACAGGAGAAGGACATGATGGATTTTCCTACCAAGGGAAGCATTAATAGATGGTTTCTTCCTGATGTTCTCATTAGTCCTCTCTCATTCATCCTCAGGACCTGCCGAGCACAAATGACACCACTCATTCTGCACCAGAATGGAGAGCAGATGCCCCTGTGCAACCCTCCTGCCTCCAAAACCCCTTTACACACCCATTTCTACCTCACCCTGCTTAGTAGCTGATGTATTGAAGAGGAAGGAAGCAAGAGATGAGTACTTCAAGAACCTTATACTACTACATCCAGCCTTGTCTCCTGAATTTTTTTGTAACTCCTGGCAGGAATGGTTGGGAGGAGGCAAGTGGCAGCACCACGGTGTTAGGACACGACCCTTTCTCCCTCCTCATCCAGCAGTGCAGCGGGTAGCTTACAAAAAATGATGTCCTGGATTAATTTGCCTTCCTTTCTGTCTGTGGGTAGGTTGCAGACTCCTTTACTTGCTTGAAATCTAATCAAGAATATGTTTTTTTTTCTTGAATCCTTACTCCCAGGAATGAATGCCAAAAAATTAGCTTTGTTGCTTAGTTGTGACTGATCATGAATCACATTAAATTGCTCCTGTTCCCTTATTCGACATGTTGGCTGGTTCCTGGTATGTGTTATTGAATTACTGCTCTGACAGAGAAGAAACAGCAGCTGAGTGGAAAGCGAGTCCAGAAGATCCAGGGAAGAGGCAGATTCGGGTATGTCACAGGACCACAGCTTTCGTGGTTCCCCTAATACTCAGAAGAAAATCAGAGTGTTTGTGCGTAGGAGTGTTCTCAGAGCAGGAAGCGGAGAAGTGGGTTTTTGAGGCTTTTTTCCCAGGATTTCTGAGCACGCCAAAATCCCAACCCTGTGTTAGAGCTACATTCGGAGCAATCCCAAGGTACCCGTGCCGCCTGTCTGGCAGAGCCCAGAGAGGAAGGACCTGCTGTGCTCTCTCAGTGCTGATGTGCCGTCCGTGTCCAGCAAAGCCGTTTCAGGTGGGTTCTATCAGAGGTCCTGTGCAACGGCATAGGCCACAGGCAGGAAAAAATGGAGAAGAAAAATATGGGAGCGCCAACACGATACATCAGCATAGCAGAAGGCTTCATCCATGCAGAGATATGGTCTCAAGGCATCAATCAACATAAAGATTGCTCAGGGGAGAAGAGCTAGGGAAGAACGGGAGTGTACAGGAGGTTAAACGTGGACTGAAGGAGGCCCTGTTGGTACTGGGATGTTGGAAAAGTGTGTGTTTCTAAAACACTTTTGTGGGAGGGACCACAACCCATGCTTGAGCCATTTTCTGTTTCTTCCCTGTTAGTGAGCGGTTCACAGCTTTCTCCTGGGTTGCATGCAGAATCAGAAAAGCCTCTGAACATTATGGCAAAGCAATAAAACGAAGGGAAAAACAGTGGGCACAAAAAGGTGTATGTGTGTATAGACCCTTGCATCGTTGCAGCTTGCTGAGCAAAGCCACTAAACCACAAATGAGGAAGAGGAAAAGAAAAGCAACTTGACGTTGCACCTTTACATGACCCACCACATGCAGATGGCATGGTTACACTAGCTTGACCAGAGCAGAAATACTTCTTTCTTCTGCTCTTCCATATTGTTATGCTGACGAGCTTATAAACGCTGAAACATTGGCCTTCCCATCTCACTTTGCTTTCCTGTTGTGGTAGTAGTGTTGCTATACCCCGAGTTAAGGTAATAATAAATGAAGCCCTTCTTCAGATCCATCTGTCCAGGTTCTTTATTTCCTCGCCCCATCACAGCTACAATAGCACTAAGACTACAAGACCTAAAGAAGGGTATATGTCTCAAAAGCTCATATCTTGGTTTTCCAGCTCAATCAGTTAGTCTGCTAAAAGAGACTCTCTCTCCCGCACTGCCGGGTTTGCCGTTCCTCTGTCTCTGCAGCTGATGGGTCGCAGGTTTGAGCGCAGCTCTGGGACATCTAGTGGCTGGTAGCACTTGCAGTTCCAGGGCTCCCGGCAATTCTGCAATGCTTCCTGCAAGAAATCTGGCAGGAAACTCGTTTAAAACAAAAAGACACACACTGTCTCAGTTCCTGGAGCTACAACTACAGATGACTTCATTCCTTGATAAGTTTATGTTTGTAAAATGTTTAGGTATGTCTTTATGGTGGTTTTGTTATCCCTTTGCATCTCAAACTCACCCAGCTCGGGGAGCCATCTTCTGTTATTTTCATTTCATCATTTCTTTACCACAGTTGCTTCTTTATTAAGGGCTTTTTGTGTTCCAAGGCAGCTGGCATTAACATAGATAATTAGATAATGTTTTGGCAATCCAAGGGTAAATGCATTAACACGTTCCCATATATTGTCCTGGCCTTTGGCTGATCTGTGAGCATTTGATAAATGAATCAGGCCTGAAATAAAGATGTTTTACAGAACCAGGCAGATCTTTAATATGAATAGGGAAGTCTCAGCTGGGATTTTCAAGAAAGCCTCAAGCTGTTATGGGCCCCAATCCTTATTCCTGCAGGATTCACCTTAGGCAAGAACCTAAAGGAGTCAAAACAGAAGCAACACTCCTAGTGTGTTTTTCTGAACCTGGAAAGTCTCAGACCAGCTGTAGCATCCTGGCCAGAGATCTAGTGACAGTTGGTGGCTTTCGGGGAATTTGAGCAAAAATTCAGCTATGTTTTCTCTTCAGCCTTCAATGCAGCCTATTCCTTTTCATCGCTGATGACACCTATTCACGCTGAGCAGAGGAAAGAGGGGACTGCCAGGCCACCAGGAGAAACAATACACCGCTGAAAGGAGCTATGTAACTGTGGCAATCTTTTCTGATTTCATGTTTGTGTCTGCACTGCTCCAAATAGGCGACCTGAAGCACAGCTGAAAGCCCAGCAGATCACCCCCAGCAGCCCCACCAGCTCCTGCCCATGCCGCAGCCTTTGGGCAGCCTCTTGGGTATCTCCTGCGCTGCATCCAGGCCCACCACACCAAACCAATGGCGTATGAAACTCCCGAGTGTCCTGTGTTCTCCAGACTACACTCTCTGCTGGGTCATAATGGTTTCATCTATACAAACACGAAGAGGATTGATTTTCCCTGATTCTCACCTAGGAACCCTGCCGAGGAAACTCGGGTGGCCCATGATCAGCCCCACTGACTTTTTTCTTGCTCTCCTCCTGGAAAGTGGGATTAACCCATACCATTGGGAGAACAGTGCTCACGATGTCAAGGGGTTCGTTAAAAGGCGGGTGTCAAAAATGGCTCATTTGGAGAGTTTCTTCTGGAGCCAAAGGGCAGTTTAAATTGTTTCTTAAAAAGCACAAGTGAATCTGCAAAAAAGCTGCCTTGCACAGAAGACAAACCTCAGGCCCCCTCAACTGTCCCACCGTTGTTCTCATCAAGAAGTTTCCAAGAAGAAACTTTTTGGTCACAGCATTCTTCACTTGTGCCTGGGATAAAAATATGGCCTGTGCTTGGAAATCATATCCAAATGCTGTCACTAGATAAGCTTCAAAGCGAAAGTGAACCTTGGTTTTGGATTCTCTTTCTTGTTTCGCCAGATGAGACTGTCTTACAGTTCAGCAGCGAGATGACATTTTGTTTTGTAAATACCCACAGACAGAACTTGAGATTTCCCCGAAAGGCTTTACTGCTCTGTGAAAAAGTAGATCAATTCTAGTAACATATTGAATTTGGTTACTGAAATTTCAGGAAGATCAGTGTGATGAAATGTCCTTAGTTTGCCCTTGGGAGAAATGGTACCTTCATTGTAACAAAACAGCTTTTTCATATGGAAATAGCAGGTGGCAGGAGTAAAAACAGACTTTCATTTTCAGAGAAACAGACGGAACAATTCCAAGAAAAGCAGAATAGCAGACCTAGGTTGGAACTGTTCGCGATTTCATTCTGCAAAAATATTCTACTTTTGCCATGATGGAAGTGAGAAAAGGTGTCACCCCACAGCCTCTGTGTTTATCAGTCCAATCAGCATACCGCAAATACAAGAGTCTGCTCTAAGGAGCAGAGTTTAAATAAAAATTATGGAGAAATCTAGTTCAGTTTGTTTGAGAAAGCTCTAGAAAGCCTATCCCAGAGCTGCACACCGAACTTCTGGGGAGAAAAAGCAATTAAGAGCACTGAATATACAAAATAATCCTTAATGTCAGTGTTGGACAAAACTGAACTCACAGCTGTCGGTGCTGTGATTTATTAATCCTTTTATCAGACCTATGCCATCCTCCGAATTATTTTCCAGCTCTGACTGCTGGTAAGCATTTCCTTGGAAGCTGTGGGCTGTTAAACTATCAATGGTCTAGTGGTAGGTACTTATTAAGAAAAAGACGATTTGAACCACGAACCAGAATAAAGAACAGAAATCCAGTTGCAGACATGCTACTGCAGAGCTCTCTCCCTGACTTCTCTGAGAAAAATGAAGTTTTTGAGAGTCATTTGCACAGGCAGAGGAACAGTCATCTCCTGCAATTGATTCCTCTCACACTGGAATTTGAGATCTGGGGCAGAAATGGAAGGAGGGACATTGTTGTCCTATTTAGGAGTAGATAAAACTCCACCCTATGCTGTAAATTCTTTTTTGGAAGTTGGGGTTTGCACCGGATGAAGGCTAAATATTTCATGCATTTATTCTAATTATAAATAAATACTTCAGAGCTCTAGGCAGCTTGCATAGTTCTTTAAGCTTCCAATTTTTAAACCTTCAGATAGTTTCTCTTTAAAAGGAGCAAAGAAAACACCCAAAAAAAAGGGCTCAACTTTGAAGTATGGCCTGAAACAGATACATATTGCCATGAAGGAAGCTGCCTTTCCCCAGAGACATTCAGAGAAAACATCACACCAAGCTCCCCCAGGCTTTATACCAAAGAAGGAGCTCCACCACTCTGTCTATTAGGGAGAGGTTTCTCCCATATTTGCCATAAGGGGCCCAGATTTGTCTAAGTTGATCTCATCAAACCCCAAAGGGATCCATCCTCCTGTCAAATGGAGGTTTCTCCTTTGGCTGCATCTCCCCGTGAAGAAGTCCAGCTGACCCGCCCCCGCTGAGGAGCGAAATATTATCAGAATTTTAACAGACCTAACTCTCATTTCACCATAGAGGTATATTTCTTCCATAGCTAGTTTTCTAGCAGAAATCACACTTCAAAGGCACCTGGAAGACAGCTGGTCGTGAGGAAGCTGGAGCCCTGCGAGCCCCAGGCAGCCAAGCCTTGGAACCGACGCTGGCTTGGAAGATCTGCCCAGCAGACTGGTATTAAATACCAAGAGAGAGAAAGAATGAGAAATCAGGAAATGGAATAGTATTGGTATTTCCTAAAGATCAGAGTTTCCTACAAAATGAATGCTTGCCATGTAATTTCAAAATATCAAGACATTTGCCTTTCTTTAGGGCTCGTCAGAAACAGCTAATAAATAAAGATCAGGGCTTGGGAGGTTACCTCTTCAAACCTCTCTTAACACGCTGCTTTGAAACTGGATTTCCTTAAGGTCGTTGAGTTGGCAGCTTTGAAGGGCTTGCTATGTGTTCCTTGGCTGGAATCTTTTTTTAGGCATTACCTGGCATCAGAGGTACACAACTCTACAGGTCTCAACAGCTACAAAATTTACAGCAATATATTCTGTCCCATTTCTGCTTGGGTTTTGCACTGCTGCTATTTACGAGCAGAACATAAATTACCTGCGTTTAATTCATGACCCAGAGTTCAGTGCATTTGCCCAGAAATAGCATTCTTTGTTTGGAACACTACTGCCAAATTGCATGCCTGGAACTGAATTCCTATCCCATCCAAGACATTTGTTCGACCCATATTTCCCATCATACTATTTTACACTGTTTAGGTCATTTATATTTTCATGCTCTCATAGTTTCTTCTTTTATGTTGCTTTGCAATTATGCTCTTAACTGTGTTCTCTAAAGTCACCTTCAGACCTTTAAACACCTTCAAATTAAAATAGCCTCTTGACTTCAGTCCAAATTGCATTTAATAGAAAAGCTGTACTAAACCACTTGCATTCCTTGGACAGAAGGAAGAACTGAAAGATGCCCAAACAAAGTATTATTTAGTCTAGCGTTTAGCTGGCGGGGACCATGAGGAAAACCTGCTGCTCTTTGCTTTAAATGTTGCTTTAATTAAAGTTAATAATAATGCTAATATTAATTCTGTCGTATGCAAGATGTTTATCCTTGATCCCTGTTTGGTTGTAAATTTAATTCTAACTAACCTAATTCTAATTTTAACTTCATCACAGCTGTCTGTAATGGGACAAGCAGTTTATGTACGGAGAAAACACAAGACAGGCACGAAATGTAGAAATTCTTCCCTTGGGGCTTTTTAAATTTCCTATTGCAGAAATATTCATGAAAAAAATACTGATTGTTTTCCTTTTTTGTATTCCATGTTGCTTCCTTACAAACCTCCTTCCCATCTCCACCACATACACAGCAGCACCACAACCAGCACTGACAAATGATGACATTCTTAATATACTGACCAGACTTGTGCTGGACATCCCGGCCACCAGTTCCAGCAGGACAGCCACGGTAGCTGTCACAAACCACTACGCTAATTCCATTTGGGATCCACCACCTAACACATTATTTAGCGATCTGTGAGATCTCAGCTCAAGAACAACTGAAACGGCCAGGCTGTAGACTCTCATACATAGAGCAGAAGATAGAGAAAATGAGTAAAAGAAGAGGCAAGAAATAAAATCTGCTTAGTAGGTAACGATTACATTTTGTGAGTGTTTTTCCTACAGCATGAAAGTGTAACACTTTCCCTTTTCATTCAGAGGAAGACTGTTGGGTAGCCAGGGAGACATCAATTGCAGGGACAGTGATCATGCAGTGCCATCAACTGTTTGCTTCTGGTATCCACATCATCCGACATCTATTGCTTTCAACAAAAATGACCGAAAAATAAAATACAAAAATTGAGCGGCTCATCAGGATTTTATTTCTGAATTAGATTTTATCAGTTTAAATACAACATTTTGCTACAAATCTCAGGTTCACTTTTCTTGTGCAAGAAGCCGGACACCCGAGGGCAGGTACGTCGCTGCTGAGAGCAGCAATGGAAACAGCTCAAGCACTTGTGCCATCTGCTGGGAACAACTTCAGTGCTGCTGCTCGCACAGGGAGCGGACCCGGCCCTCCTCGCTCGGCCGCAGGCCATCTTTGACAATGGAGTTGCTCCGCTTCTTTTAACTGTTACTGATGTGAAGCAAATTAACGCTAGAGGAGCATTTTGAAGACTGAAACCCCCTCTCCGTAGTGAAAGCAGTTGCAAAAGACAGGACCTAACTGTCCTCGCACACCTCAGCTGTCTGCGGAGAGGCTTCTTCTAAAGGTGAAGCCTGTTATGTAGCCAGGGAAGAGCACAGCTCCCACAGTTCTTTTAATGAACCGCTCCTCTAACGAGGGGACTCCATCTCGGCCACAGGCTGTCTCCTTTTTCAGAGCAGAATCCTGTGTTTTGCTTCCTTGCAGTTTTACTCTGCGCCTGCCTGCGGCTCACCGTGACTCACTCACCAACAAGCGTGCTCTCAGCACAGCCGTCCTGCCCTCCCCCGGCGGGGTTAACGCTGACCAGCTGCTAAAGCCAAATACCATTTGTACCTCTTCACTCTTATTTACCTCAAGTGTGTCTCTCTGGGAAAACGCAGAGCAGTGCGTTTTCTACCAGAGAGCCAGGCAGGGTGGTCTCTGTGCTGGGCTCGTTTATTCATGGATCGAGTCTGTCCCTGAGATAAAGGCTGTTCTTTCACAAAGTTTTGGATCTCCTGTCCCAGATCCTTTGAGCCGCCTCAAGCTGACCTGTGCTTCCTCCTCGGAAAGGTGACACTTGGAAAGACTCGCTGCTGTTGCAACATGTTTCAGAGCTGCGGTTTGGTGTTAGTTCCAGCCTTCACCCTTCTGTGCCTGGAGAAACTGCAGGATGCATTGCTTATCTCTCCCACCAAACCAGGCTTTGAGGACTAGGAAGACCTCGGGGTAAGATGAGCTTACGGAGGAATGAACTGTGTTATTAACAGAATTGTTTCTCGATGGCCTCTGGCCCGACGGGGACCCAGCCGCAGGAGCGGCGGCACGCTCTGTAAAAGCAGAGGGTGGTAATTTCACCTCTGTGGCTACACAGTGCTGAATTGCTCTGCCTGGATAGCGTGATGGAGGATGCACAGTCCAAAAATACCAGCTAAGAAGGATTACCAGCAAGCACTTCAGAGGTGATGGTCAGAATTCGATCTGGACAAATTGGAGGAGCAGCATAAGGGAGGTGGGTGCACCTCACTGGAAGTATGCGGCTTGAGCCGTGACAACGTGGGCAGGACAGTGATGAGCCAGAGTGGGCAGTGGGGCAAAAAGGTTGAGGGAGGGACAACGGACAACTAAACAAACAGCCATCAACTGTACACTTGTACAAACCAAGGATTATACGAGGATATACATGAAAGGAGTGCTGAGTATAATTCTGCCATGAATCAGCACTCACAAGGCCTCAGCAAGAACACTGGGAACAGCTCACACAGAAACCTGGAAAACAGGGGCTGTGGAGAAGATTGGGGAAAAAACAAGTTTAGCCTAGAAAAGAAAAAAAACGAGAGAGAGAGATGACAATAACTGATCTAGCTGAATCAGTGTTTGCAGCTTAAGATGACTTGTGGGTGCCAAGTAATTTTCTTCCTGACTTTCCAAAGTAATTAACCTTTGGACCAAGACTAAGCAGGAAACTAATGAAGTCCTTCCATCACCGAAAAGGAATCTGACAGTGACTTTGACAGGACCAGGATTGTATCTGAAAGTATAAGAGAAAATTGGGCTCCAGGATACTGTAATTGAACAGGCTGCCTTTCAGCCCCAATAATAAGGCTTTGACAAGCAGTGCTGCTGTAAACTGGAGACTTGGGAACGGGGGGGTTGTGTGTTCAGTCACTTCTTATCCAAAAGAATTACATGCATTATAAAATTGAACGCTTTTCCTTGGATTCCTTCTTGGAGACCAAGCTAGACTTTTCCTCATGCCCCAAAAATGCTCTCTCTCTCCATTTCTCTAGTAAATGTCATTTATTACAGTTGCATAAAACTTATCTAGCTGATAAGGATCTTGTTTTTTCAGTGAAAAAATGCAATTTAAATTGTAGGGAGGAGACACTACTAAAACAGTGTTTAAAGGTGACCTTGTAATTCAAAACATTTGTGAACTTTTACTGATATGACAGAGTGCAGAATGGCACCCGACTGCGGTCTGCAGAGGTGTCCCTTGTCGTGAGGTTCAACCAGAGAACAGTAGTGAGAAACGGCAAGAAAACCAAAAACGCTGTCTTCTTGTTGCTCAAGAAGTTGCTGCACTTCCCAGCCAGAGGCAGCTCTCCCCCCTGGAAACCCACCCACCTCTTCATGGCCGTCGGCATTGACCAGAGAGGCACCAGGGATCGCCCTACACGCGTGAAACCAGCTCAAACGAGACAAAGACCTCACAGTTTAAAAGGTGCCAAGGTGGGACAGAACAAGCAGGCCCTGCCTCCTCTGGAGCCCGGGGTGGGGTCATGCAGCAGGCGGGGGCCTCCAGGTCCGCCAGGCCCTCGGCCACCTCAGGCTCCCTGTGGGACCACCGCCCTGAGGACACAGAGCCGCCCCCCCCTGCGGCCTGGCCCAGCTCCCTCCCGCCGGGCGCTGGGCGACGGAGCCGGGCCCGCCCGCGGCGGGATGGCGACGGCCGAGGGGACGGAGGGGGCTGAGGGGATGGCGGCGGCCGAGGGGATGGCGGCGACGCGCGCCCGGCCTCCCCCCGGCCCGCCCCCCCCTTCCGTCGCTATAGCAACCGAGAGCCGTCTGGCGCCCGCCGGCCCAATGGGGAGGCGGGAGGGGCGGTGGCGCCCCCTGGCGCCGGAAGGGGCGTGTCGGCGGCGCCGGAAGCGGGGCCGCAGCGCCGCAGGGTGTGTGTGCGTGCGCCGAGCGGCCGCCGCGCTCTGAGTCGCCTCGCCCGCCGGGATCCAGGCCGCCGCCGCGNGCTCTTCCGATCTGCAGCCCCGCGGCGGGGAGGGGCGTCGGAGGCCGCAGCAGGCCGCGGGGGCTGCCTCCGGCGCTCCGCGGGAGGGTCCTGCCTCCCTCCTCCCCTGCTCCGAGTAACGGTGTGACCCTCCCTCGGCTGCCGCTGCGGAGCCCGGGCGGGCGGCGCCGCCTCCTCCCCCGGCGCCCGGCCCTGCCCCGCCCGCAGTGAGTCACTGGCTCCCCCGGAGGGCGAGGCCGGCCGCGCACACCTGTACCGTGAAGGGCTCCCCGGGGAGGAAGGCAGGCGAGCCCCGCCGCGGCGGGGCCGGTTCCGGTCACAGCCCGCCCCGGTCCCAGGCTTTCGCCCCCCGCCCCCCCCCCAAATCGCACCCCAGTTCACCAGAGCAGGAGCTCCGTGCCCAGGCGAAACGCTGGGCCCTCCCCGCGGGCCGTTTCGGTGCTGGTCGGTCTGAGCCTGCTCACCTAGGACGACCAGAGGCGATCACAGCAGTGCCGTGAACGCTTTAGAAGGAACCAAAATGATTTTATTGTTATTTTCCAGTTTTGTTCATTTGTGTCCGTTTGGGAATAGAGATGTGTTTAGGGAGGACTCCAGAGGGAAAGAAGGTTGCTTCAAGCCAGCCCCAGTCTACAAGAAGGCTGGGCAGTAACCCCAAACTAACAACCATAGGTTTTATTTGAGGTATGTATAATCAGGTGTTAATTGGGATGATCAAATGTCGGTGGCATACAGTCCCCGTGTTAGCATGTGGGAGCAAAAATGCATCTAATGCAAAGATCACAATATAAATCTGTTGCTTTCAGCTAAATTCCTTGTTAATAGTTAAAATAACTTTTCTAGTGGTAGGAAAACAAATTGCACATCATGCAGCACCATAAAAGCTAAATTCCTACATAAAAATATTAGAGAGTTTGAGAACATTTGTAAGGTTTTGTAACTTCAGTGGCTGTAGCAATATTTGTGTCCTTACACATCCACTGCTGTAGGACAGCTCGGTCAGAAATTTTAATCCTCCTTTATGAAAATAAAAGCTTGCTTTTATTTTAAAGTAATAATAATAAGACATAAATTGGTCTAGAAAGGAAAACAAGAATGCTGATGCCTTTTCCCCCCTTCATATTAAAGGACTGCAGAAATACCCTTGTATAATATTTTGTTTATTAAATTGGTACCGATAAAGTGATAGACTCGTTGCACAGATGGGCCTAGTGCAGTTTTCTCAACCTCATTATGTCAGTACCGCATGTTCTGATCTCTGCTATTTTGATGTTGAATCTTTTTTTTTTTTCCTAAGCAGGCCTTTGCCAGTATGCAGCTTTTTGTGCTGCATGTGAATAAACTCAGATGAGGAGGAGTTAAGTAAATAATGATATGAATAATGAGGTAAAAAGCTGGCACATTAATCCGTCTGGTATCCTAATACATCCCAGTAAGACTAGGCGTTATAGTAGTGTGTCTTTTATATGGCCACACTTTTTGCCCCACCCTGTAATATAAATGCTCTCAGTTTATTATTAACAAAAGTGATTTACCTGTGATATGAACACATTAGTTTGGCATGAACTTTATGCCTGGGGGAAGATTTTTTGGGATAACTCACTATTTCCACCTGGACTGTAGCCAAAAACAGTTCTGCTAGTTGAAACAAAAAGGTGTTACCGTGTAAGTATATTGTACTTTGGAACTGTGTGCCTGTCTCCACCTGCAGCTGTCCTGTGCAAAGTGCCATAGGTATGTAGCAGTGCAGTGCTTTTCAGCCTGCAGTCCCTCGTTTAAATGACATTAAGAACAAGGCTATTGTCACTAAATTTAAGTTGTCCATACAATAGCAGTGTCCCTATACACGCTATTGGTACTTGTCACAGAAATTTCATAATTGTCTATTGAGATTGAATACAGTTGAATGTCGTTCTATTCAAAAATTATATTGGTCAGTTTTAGGAAGCAGAAGATGGCCAGAGTAGGCATGGCTTTATAGAATGTTAATTTTATCTGAACATTTGCATAAAGATTTGAGCTGAAGGCCAGGGCATACGGTTAATCAGGAGATGCAGAGGAGGCTAAAGTTATGTGCTGCACAAGGTCAGCAAGAATATCACAACTATGAAGTCATTTTCCTTTTTCCCTGATTATATTTGCAGTATATTTTACTGAACTTGCTCTTGACAGTTGTGGAAGGTTTCACTGTTCGGATCTTGTCAGACATGTTCATTTTCTAATCAGTTATTTAACAATACATGATAGCCTTTGAGGGAAGCAAAATAGAGAAACGCAACTAATGAAGTCAAATGTCTAATAATGCAATAAAGCAAGGAAGGTTCCTTGCACTGCGTTTAAAGAGAGTTGATTCCTTTCCAATAAAGAATATCTAGCGATGCCTACTTGACAGTGAATGCCATCAGCATAATGCAGATACTTGTGTCAGCATGTGTGTACCTGAATTTTGGAGAAGGATTTTCCATTTGGTTTAGAAATAGTATCTCCAAAGCTCTTACTCTGTAATTATAGAACTGTAATTTGAAATACTACTTACCTCATGTGAATGTTTAATTTTGGAATGAATTGCCCATTCTGAAATCAAATAAGGTATGTTCATGTATAGTTGGAAGATTGAACTACAAATTCTGTACCAGTCTGCTGCTTTTTCTGTTATAATTTGAGTGGACTTACAGAATTTGTGACTGAGAAGTATGGTTGCATCCCATTTCACCAAATCAGGTTTTACATTCAGGTCTATTAACCTGCATCTCTACTTGATTCATTAGGGACCAGCACGTCAAACCAGTAACCACACTGCTTTCTCACCCATTTTTTTACAAAGTGGAAGTGTTTGTCTGACAGATTCTAATGCTTGCTATAAAGAGAGAAACAGTACACAAAAATCAATGACTTAATTAGCATCAGAAGAACAGGTCATCGAGAGCAGCAGACTTCAGGCCAACGTAGGCTTATTAGTATTGTCTTGTCAGTTCAATATGTTATATAAGCCAGATTTTTTTTCAGTGTCAGTTTTCATTTGATTTCTGCAGACTTTAAACACAGTTGCTTCTGATCTGTTTTGGCTTTGTCCTAAACAGCTCATCAAGATTGGAAACCATAAAGGCTACGAAGCAGATGTAGTAACTGCTGAGCAGTAAGATACAGTTCTCGAGCTCCTGCAGTCTTCTGAAGAACGTTATCTGTATGTTTTACTCCTCGGCTGTTACTGAGCTGTAACCCTCCAGGTCTCTGTGTCCATCCGCTCTTGAAAGATCTGTGGGCATACTGACTTCAGGTGCTGTTCCCGGGGTGGTTGCACCATCCCCTTCTTACTGCATCTTCCACTAAAAGTAGCAAGGCAGTTACAAACTGATGTGTTTTACAGGTTCTGACCTTTGATTCTCTACTTCTGATGCTTCGTAATACGTTTCAGAGTCTTGTCTACACAGGCGTAAAGCTTTTCTGGGGGTGGGAAGTAAGGACTTTTAGTACCTGTATACATGTGATTCTACATTTGTAAGAGAGATTGAAAAAACTTGGGCTGTATGGGAAGTAGAGGAATAAAAATAATAATAAAAAAATATGTTTTGAGTGTGGGATTTAGGGTGATTCAAATTTCTGGCAGCTGGTACTATTGGCTGCAACTGCTGGCTGATGGTTGGCATTCCTCATGGCAAATAGTGTCCAGCCACTTCTTCTTGGAGGGCTACTAAGTTGTGATTTGACAGATTCTTAAGACGGAGTCTTAAGAATTTGAAATGTATTAACGCATGTGATGTAAGAATCTTCTGCTTAGAACGGGCAACTGTCAGGACTCCTCCATGGCTGTGATCTGCACGTCTCCGCTCCTTTTTCCATCTTCCCTCTTTCCCCCTTGCCGACATGGCATGGCTTCGTTAGTGCTAGAATAGATCATTCCTGTCGGCCTCCTGTTCGTCACCTTTGTGTGTTTTGCTCCTAGCTGCAGGTAACCTCTGTTAGATGGCTTCTGTTTGTGGCCTAGGAGTATTTTTAGCTGTAGGCTTTGCTTGTTTCAGACTGTGGCACACTGATCCATTGTTAGAGTGTGGCTTTCATCTCCTCTATGGGAGGGACCCGTTATAACTGATAGTTGCTTCTTTGCCTTTTCAAACATCACTCCTTTCCTTGTATCTTTTTTCCTTCTGGCAAACACTTCCCTCTTTTGGAGCTCAAGCCAGCATAGCTCTGCAAAGCTCTCTCCAAGCTTCTAACAAGGTAAGCAATGGAGAATCAAATAAGGATTTTAAGTGTTCCTTTGTGCAGCACCCTGTGAACAAAATAATGGTAGGCTTACTGTCGATTGCAGATATTTTGGTGTGGGCAATGATTTTCTTCCTGCGTTTAAGTTCTGTTAAATCCATGTTATTGAATAATACTTCGTGCTTCATAGCAAACCTACTAACAGTACAGATATTAAGATGCTTTAACTACACAACTCAAGCCCTCATATACTGAATTTTTATGTCAGAACTAAGCCATTGAAGTTCTGAGGAACTCCATCTTCAGTAATCAGTTTGAGTTACATTTAAGATGTGCATAAATTAGTTACATGACTGAGGAAAGTTGTTTGGTGAGAAACAACATTCTAATGCTTTGTGCTGGTATTTCGCCTGTATAATTGATAAGTTAAACTGGTTTCTGGATCTCTTTTGTCCACTAGGTCTTTATGCCCTTGCAGTTCCCTCTGTGATTTCCTTCTGTGTCCTTATATGAACCCATTGACTGCTGTGAACTGACTTGCATCTAAACATAAATATGTCAGTGAGCCTGATAAAACAAACTCTGCACCATCTCTAAACTAAACTATATTGTTTGTAAACGGAATTTTGCAGGGATTACTTGTCTACAAATTAGACCACTATTAGACCACTGCAGATCAAAGATGAAACTGACCTTTCAATGGCAAAATGTAAACTCTGTTGGAGCTACTTGCCTCTGGACTTCAACAAGCGGGCTTTTTCTACATAATAATCACATTCCATAAGAAGAGGAGGATAAGATAAAACGGTTGCAATAGAAATGCTTCTAGAAGCTGTTGAGACTGTGAGGAAACTAGAACTGCTCTGAAACTGTTTTGTTTAAATGTCCCGTTACTTAAAATTGGCTCTTGTAACTTAAAAAGCATTCTTCAGGTGTACTTTGTTCATGTTCACATTTTAGTGAGTGGGTAGAGAAATGCCACTCACAAATTACTTCCTGCGTTAAGCACAGAGTCTAAATTTAGTGCTGACTTAAGGGAATGGTTTACGAGGTTTGATAGACTGAACAGTGAAAAGTGGGATGGGTTTTCTCAATGGTCTGATGATTTCCTTAGGCTTGTTATGCATCGGTACTATGATACGCTTCAGAGTAGGGAGAAAAAAATGCACATCACAAATTCCATTTATCCCGTTCCGTCCTCAGGAGCTATCCTTTTGGTAAATCTGCAGATGCCAATGATAATATAGCATATCCCCGTGGTAAAAGCCTCTTGGGGAAGAGAGAGCCAAATTAATCATGCCTTACAAGAACTTGTCACACTTCTGCCCACAGTCAGTCTGTCTTGTTGAGGGCTTCAATCTGAAGTCTGTGTGTCACCTTTTAATAGGTGCCAGAATCCACTAGTTTATCGCAGTATTTGAGATGGAACTGAACTGCAGCCCAACTTTACTTACAAGTCTGCAAGAGGTCTCTTTCCAGGAGGCTGGTTTTAGCATGGCATATCCTTGTGTGCCTTACGTGGATGAATGCATTAGGCTACATCTACAAAGGATCAAACACAAGCAGGAATGAGTGTGACTTGAAAATACATAGCAGGTAGGACATTTGGTTGCTGGGTTTACTTTTAAGAGCTTTCATGTGAAATAACAATGTTTGGCTTGATATCTTGGGTGATTTTTTTTTTTGCTAAAGTGGAGTATCTCCAGCTGGAGGGATTGAATATGCTCATCACAAAATAATTTTGTAGTTAGGACTCCATCCTTGGCAGTGGGAAACTCTGAAACTGCTCATACACATGATGGGAATTTGGGTCTGCATCTCGTTGTCCTGGTTGAGGATTTAGTACAGGGGACTGGTTTCGCTGTATAATAGCGTAATAGGTGATACTTGGATTAAAATACAAGCTGAGCAGTGTGTGTGAGACGTTCTCCATCAGGAGCCTGTCAGGCAGGGATCTTTAAAGGAGGAAGCCAGGGAGAAGGCTGCAGCAATCACGTTCAGCCTGTTGGTTCTTTCTAATAGAGCTGTAGATATTTGTCTAATGAACAGAAGCCTATGAAAGACAGTTGTGAACTTGTGGTTCTTGTTTGCTTTTTATTGTTCTTTTAGAAGTTGTTTTTAGGCTGTTTTCAGCCTGAAAACTCCTTATCTGGACAGTGAGAGTCCTGATTGGGATTTAGGGAGTAGGAGAGGAACATTATTGCTCAGTGCTGACAAGAATAAAACTTCTGGGTCTGTGCAAAAGTGAACCTATGCACCTGGAGAAATTTTACAGATGAATCTTGGGCCTCTGGGAGTTTGTGAGGTACTGAGGTCCACTTACTTTGATAAAGGCAAAGAAACTTGTTTAAGTTCTCCTGTGAACCTGGCCCTAGGTGGCCGAGTATAAGGTTGGTAGCTCAATGGCCAAGTTAACTACATGTTAGCATTGTCTTGCAGAAGTAAGCAACACTCAAGCTGCCTCACTGACACATTCCTTACTAACTTCATTTTTCATTGCTTAAGCTCTTCAGGGACTTTGTGCTCATGTGATGTGTTTTTCTTGGCTTCGGCTGCCAAACTGCATTATCAGAAATGATAAACAAGTTGTTTCCATATAAGCAACTAGTTTTGCAGTAGTGACCATGATCACATAGGCCACATCCCATTCGAGTTTTGTGAATGTCAGTGTTATTTAGAAGGTTTTGAAAACCTGAGACTGCAGCCATCCTAGCTGTCTAGAATTGTCTATTATATGTATATTATATGCATCTAAAAAAAAACCAACCAAAACCAAACCATTTTTTTGGCAGAGCAGTATAAATGTACTTTCCATAGGTGCCAACTACAACAGCTTTACTGGGTATGGTTTATTTAAACCCACAGAAACATCTCCTGTAGCATGCAAAAAATCTTCAGTGTCAGGAGGAGCTGTCCAGGGCTTCAATGCTCCAAAGTAGTTGCTGTTGGATAATAACTGGAGGGGAAACAAATGAAAAAAACAAAACAAAACAAAAAAAACCTACCAAGAAGCAACCAAAAGTGGTGGGTTCAGAGACAGACCACACAGTGGCCCAGGCGGAGCTGTGGCCAGTATAGAAAAGGGGAGAGATTAACACAGGGAACATATTGATGTGCTGTGCTTAATGCCAATATGAATTTTGCTGCATTTTGAAGGATAATGTTTACATGTCTTCAGGTTTGTGATTAGTCACATACACATAGAAATTACACGTATTTGGCAAAAGGTCAAATAAATTCTTAAAAAGAAACCCTTCATAGTACTTTATTAGAGTTGATAGATTTCCTGCTTATTAGTGACTGTGAGTTCTGCTTCACCCTTCAACATTAACTTCCACAGTGCAGACAATCAAGAGACATTTTTCTCTGTTTTTATCCCCCACTAATTACAGGAGAGCCATGGATAAAAGTGAGTTGGTACAGAAAGCCAAACTGGCTGAACAGGCTGAGCGTTACGATGACATGGCTGCTGCTATGAAGGCTGTCACTGAGCAAGGACATGAACTGTCCAACGAAGAAAGGAATCTACTCTCAGTTGCCTACAAGAATGTGGTTGGTGCCCGTCGCTCGTCCTGGCGTGTAATTTCCAGCATTGAACAGAAAACAGAGAGGAATGAGAAGAAACAGCAGATGGGAAGAGAATATCGTGAGAAAATTGAGGCTGAATTGCAGGATATCTGCAATGATGTTCTGGTAATAATCCAACAGCAAAAATAACAGTAGTTAGTACTGCAGCATTCTTCAGAGAGGCTTAAGGAATCTTACTAGTGCTGTAGACACTGCAGCACCTTAGCAAGGGAATAATTTCGCATAGCCACATACTTTGGTCCAATTCTAGCTCCGAAGTCATCTAGTTTGTTTCCTAGGTAACTTGTTATAAAAGAGCGTTTATTTTTTTTAAATATAAAGAAGCAAACAAGGCAATGTTGAAGAACCCTAGCTGCTGGCTGGGGGTCACCATGAAAACAAATTTAGATCTGGGGCACTGGCATGAGTCCTCCTAAAAGGCCTACCATTAAAATTTTTTTGTTAATGAATGCTGACATCCTGAGGCTTGTTTAGTACTTTTTTTTGGATGGAGAAGGTGCATACTTCTCCAAAACTGGTTTTGCTATTTCTTTCACTTAGACAAGAGGGATTCTTTTTATTGCTGTTCTGTTTGCTAAAGATCAGTCGGGAGCAGTTGCTGTCGGTACTGTCAGTCTTTGCATCTCTGAATGCACGTGTGCTGACTGTGCCACTATTCAGCTTTTCAGCTGGAGTTGCAGATAGAATCAGTTTGTTTTGGATCATCTCAGTGCTCTGTATAGAATTCGAGTTTGTGGCAGCAAAAGTGACCGGTCTTGTGCTAATGCCAGGCTGCTGCTTTTCATTATCTTGGTTTTGGACATAGGTTTGTATCAGTTTATTTCAGGGAAAATCTTTGCAGTCTTAAGCCTGATAGCCATTAGATTCTGCAGGAGTGAATTGTGGATAGCCTCAACATAGCAAATTTCCTGCTTTCCAGGGATTAGGTTGCAAGTAGTTTCTCTTTTTTTCTGAGTTTAAACAACAGTGGGAAAAGTGATTAATGCATGAGTATTAGTATAAGTCATTGTTAATGTGTTTTAGCAGTTCATGCTTACCATTGTAATGAAGGCTGTTTCAGACATTATTTTTGTGACTGGGGAAAAAAAAAAAGTGATGTTTCCTTTCTCAGGAACTCCTGGATAAATACCTTATTGTCAATGCCACGCAGCCAGAAAGCAAGGTCTTCTATTTGAAAATGAAAGGCGATTACTACAGATACCTCTCAGAGGTGGCGTCTGGGGACAATAAGCAAAGTAAGTAGAGATGAAATCTCTCATGCTGCTGAGGGCCGAGCAGAATAAAGAATAAAAAAATACTTGTGTTCTTTTTCCCTAACATGAAGTATTTATTTCCTTTTGCTACTGCTCTGTAGTGTTGAAGACAGGTGCAGTGCAAATCGCTTTTAGAGAAAGACTTCACTGACATTAATAGAAGTGATTGACAGACATTCATCAAACCAGTCAAATTCTGCTAGCAGCCCCCAACCTCAGTGGCTGATTCTCAAGTGTCTTTGGCAGTGTAAAATCCTTTTCCTGGAGAATGTGGGTTTTTTACTTATGGAAAATGCTTTGTTCCTGTCATTTTTTGTTTAAACTAGAAATTTAGCTCATGAGTCTTCACTGTTTGCAAGCTTTCTGCACACAAATATGGGATACTGGGTTACTGGGTCCTAAGCCAATTAATCCTGAAATGTTAAAGTAATGCTGAGCTGTGCCTGAATTCCTGGTGAGTGCCCGATGTAGTCCATGTCTTGCAAAGTTAGTTAGATGCCATTCTGGAGTTTGTTATTACCCATTAGCCCGGAAGGGACTGTTGTCTTTCCTCTGAAACCCCAAAGTGAAATAGAAAATTCACTACCTACCTGCTAAATGTTTCCTTAAGTTTAAATAGGTAGTTTAGGTACCTCCTCTTACCCATATAGTTTTGTCTGGATTTATTATTCAGAACTACCACTTCTTCAGCTAGGCTGGAAGTGAGTATTTAATCACAGTACATTTTGACTTAGGTAGAGCTTGTATGTATTCAGACTGGTTGGAATTCATTTTGAATAAATTTCATTTTAAGTCTCTATTAAAATGTTGAACTTAATTTCTGTATCTCAAAGCTTTATCTGAACAAATATTTCTGCCTTAATAGCTCAGCCGGTGGTAGGCTTTTCCATCTAAAAACATTGAAAGAAGCGTCTGTGCATATGTAACTATGAATTTCTGGTGGCACAATAGTCTAGACTAAGAATATAGTCGTTTCCCAAGGTTATTACAGTTTTCCCTGTGAAGTACAGTGGTGTACTGTGCATTAATATGATTGTAATTGCTTCTTGCAGCAACGGTAGCAAACTCTCAGCAAGCTTACCAGGAGGCATTTGAAATTAGCAAGAAAGAGATGCAGCCAACACACCCCATCCGACTTGGTTTGGCTCTAAATTTCTCTGTCTTCTACTATGAGATACTAAATTCTCCTGAGAAAGCCTGTAATCTGGCAAAGACGGTAAGCAGACTCTTCATATTACCATTTTTTGTGGATGCTAAGGAGATCATTACATGGTTGCAGCAGCACTTTGTAGATGATTATGCTTTTATATATCAAGTTCCTTAAAAATGCTCTCATCTTTAAACTATTGTCATCATAGTCTATTTTCAGGTAAGTTAGCCAGACTATCTTAGCTTTAAGAAAAGCTAATTTGCTAGTGCAGTTGATCCAGTGAAAGGGGAGACGAAGTGCTTCTTCTTATGTCCATGTAATTTTCTTAAAATGTGCTCTTGTCAATTTTGCAAACACTTGGATTAATTTAGCACTTCTGAAGTGAAATATTTACTGGAATTTGAACACTTAGCAAATACAGGAAAGGTTGTCTTTGTGACTATGGTTGTAGCTCTAAATATTGTTGTGTACCTGCGTGTGTGCCTGCCTCTCCGAAAAGAGCCTGTGTGATGGGTTGTACCAAACAAATAGCTAGTCACTTTTTTTTTGTTATCCTCCTTCTCCCTAAAATAGGATTAGAGCCTTCTAAACAGAGCTTTTTATGTCTGAAAATTGTCTGGTAACTCAAATAATAATTGCATTAGGTGAATCTTTGTATTAATACGCACTTCAATAATGTTTTGTAACAAAAGTGATGTTTTGCTGTGTACAATGCTGCTGCTGTTCCTGGTTTTTTAGTTGATATGCTTACATCTGTGTGGAACCTGAATGAAGAATTTGCAGTTATTCGTAGCTCTCAAACTTGCAGCATGGGTTTCCATGTGTAACTGATTGATGGGGAGAATGGCTTTATTAGTCTCTAATCTGATTTCCTATGCTGGTTTGAAAAGAAATACAAAACCTCCCACTCCACCATCAAAAAAACTTTGTCTTCCATTTTCTTGCTTACTTACTCATGTACTATATATATATCAACTTAATGGTACCTTTGTCTTTTACTGCCAATTTAGACCGGCGAGAGCTTCATTTTTAATGAAAGTATTGCTTTTAAGTGTTGTTCTTGGAAACCCAACTTCCAGCTGTGTGAGTCTTTCTTCAGTATGACAGAGAGTGCGCTTGCCTCTTCACTCCTTGGTATTGCCATGGTAGTAAAGTTGTTCTGGGCTTTCATCTGGACCCCCCTGAAGACTTATGTTTTCCTGCTGGTGTCTAGTGTTCTGGTGCTCGCTTTGGTTTACATTTCTTCTCTTGGTGGAAAAGAAAAATACTGGAAGCTTTTGTCACTGAATTTGAATAGTAACGTGGCAAATTAGTAAGCTCTGTGTAAGCAGAAGTGAATTCAGAGAGCAGAGTGTGAAAGTGCTGTCTTACATATTTTTAGGCGTTTGATGAAGCGATAGCAGAGCTGGACACGCTGAATGAAGAGTCTTACAAAGACAGCACTCTGATCATGCAGCTGCTTAGGGACAACCTCACTGTAAGTACCATGGGGCAAACCGCTGCACTGTGCGCTGTTACTTCCTTAGGCTGCTGCACTCTGAAGACTAAGGTAGTTCTGTGCTGTTAAAAGCCTTTTCTGAAGCATTAACCACATGTCTTAACTGCACTGCTTTTTGTAACCAGACCAGTTAGACTTGCTTGTTTAAACCAGAAGTCACTTGTTAACCACTCAGCTTTTTTGTAGCAGAAAGTGGAGTTTGAGTTCTCAACAGCCAGCTTGTCCTTGTGTTGAGCTTGCAAACTTTTGCTGGCTTTTTGCTTGTAATCACGTCTGTCTTCTAGTTCATTATTCTTTAGCTTTACTGTGAAGTTCAGGTCTGTATTGCTCTTAGCTGAGAAAATTGCATAGCTACTGCTAATTATGCCATCTTCCCTTTCCTGACAATTGTAATTAACTGTGTGCTTTCAGCATAAACATGCGTTTGTATTTTCTTATAGCTATGGACGTCGGAAAACCAGGGAGATGAAGGGGACGCTGGGGAGGGAGAGAACTAATGGCTGTCACGCTTCACTATATGTTCAATGTCACCCTGTATCCTACACATATATCCCTTTGTGCGACAAGCAAAAAGAATAGTACATCGACTTTCACAACCTCAACGTAGCAAAAACTGTCTGTGGGGTAAAAACGGTTGGTTGGTGTTTTGTGTACTTAAAGCGGAGGTCGGTTATTATAATGGCATTCCGAACTTTCCTATTATGAACATTTACAGTTATGATTACCGTGTTTATATTTTTAACTGAACACTGTGATTATGGGTTTTGTGATTGCAATTGACTTTACAAAACTCTTATTGGTAGAAAAGTAGACATCAATTATGTAACTCTGGCGAGCTTAATTTGGCACCAAAATAGTCGAAGTACAATTCTGTTGTAAAGTTGTACAGAAAGTTATAGAGATTCTATTGTGACACTGGGGCATGGAAGGAAAACAATCCGATGTATGGCATTCCAGTTAGTGACACTGCTATGGGTTAGTTTAACAGGCACACTCTGTAGACATTTGTAACCGAGTCTGAGGCACCGCTTTCAGTCAAAAGCTCACTTTTGTCAATCCTGTCTTTCTGGGGATGGGGTTTGTTTTGGGGAGGAGGGTAACGGGGGAGTTAGCAGCTTGATTTCCAAACTCTTTACACTGGCAGATAACTGGGATTTGACTTCTAAAAGTGCTTTCATGCTCATACAACGTGCATGACTAAGCCCCTTCCCACAGCAATAACGTACCTAATTATACCTTAGATATTCTTCAGTAGTGAGAATTCTTGGTTCGCTACCATGGACTTGCAATAGGAGAAGATTCAATTTTTTGAATGGCCTTATTAGTTTGGATGATACCATGAAGTGATCTGCCACTTTTGCATTGCTTTACTCTTAGGTGAATCGAAATCTCCATGGTATTCCCATTTTGAATTTATCCTGTAAACAACTTAAGTAACCCACTGAGCCATCTTTAAGTTCACTTTCTAGCAATTTTTCTCCCATTGGACTCTGTTCATCCTTGACCCTCTCACCTGTTTAAACTCCATTAAAGCAATTCAGGACTCCCACGTACGCGTCATCCTTTCTTTGATTGTGGGTGATGTCAGGATGGTGGGTGAGACCTGAGCCTGCTCGAGGACAGGTTTCTTTCTTGGATGTTTGAGAACTGCCAGTGCTCTTGCAGTCTTCAGCTCTTGGCTGCCATTTTTTTGGTAGTACCGGGATCTGGCTCAAATATTCAGGATTTCCCATTTATTGTACTGGAATGCAGGCCTACACATTTGCAACGCTTGTAACTTGTGATATTTGAGCTCCAAACGTCCTCACCTAGTTATGTTTCAAACATGTCCCATTAAATAAAACCTAATATGAGTTGCGTGAATAATGCAGTGGAAAAGATTAGGAATAGTCACCTATCAGTCTCGCGGTATCATCCCCCTACCTTCACATTCCACTTAGGTATAGGATCCATCTGTTCGTCTGTCCATCTGTCTGCTGGAGAGAATTTCATGCACTGATTTTAAAACTCCCCTCTACTAGCTGAACAAATTGTGCAGTTAATACTTGGCGCTTGATAAATGCAGTAGTGAATGTGGAACCGAGCCTGTCTGTATATCTGGTAGCTCTTTTCGCTTTGTTTTTACTGACCAGTATTCTGCCTAAAGTTTGCTTCTGTGACGGTTATATTGCCTAGCACACACGTGGTTGTGAGAATAGTATAGCAAAAAGAAATACCTGGTTATTGATGTACTAGATTTGTGTATGTCTTTTAAACAGTTCTAGTTTCACCTTACACGAAATAATCAGGAAAGTGTAAAAGAATTCAAAAGTGAATAATAAAAAAAAATTTTATCAGTTGTTTGTGTCTGTTATCTTTGCCATACTAGTGGCAAAAAACTTGTGGTAGTAAAATCACCACTTTTATTAAATGCACAAATCTTGGATCGTGTGAGTTGATTCATGGTTTCCAAATGCTACGAATACTTAATTGCTCATTCCTTTGCGGAGAGACTTCCCCCCACGCCCTCCCAGATTTGTAGTAGAGAACACTGCTGCTCTTCACTTGTGTTGAGGTCATACTTACAATATATTGTCATTGCAGAACTTAAAAGAAATGCAGCTATAAATATCTATTAAACTTGGCCATGAGTCATTGCACACTGTACGGTTGAACACAGTGTACATGAGAAAAGTCTGTTGGTTACATCTTAGGGTTTTTCCTTAGGGAATCTTTTAAATGCACACTTGTGGACAAGGGGTTAGCTCTTCTGCTGGCTCTGTCAGTGAATGACAACCTACCTACACTCCAGGTAACGCCACTCCTCTCAGCTGGTGCTGCAAAAGCACTACTGGGGGTGCGAACGCCCGTTGAGGTGGAGCTGTCGTCCTGGAAATAAAGCACTTGAAGAGACGGGTGGCAATAGCTGGGCTTGTTGATACCAGGCAGTCTAAAAGCACCGAGGAGGTTGGTTGAGGCCGAAGCAAGTGCCGTTCCTGCTCTCGGAGCCTCTCTCGCTCTCACAGTGAGACGATACGGAACTGTGCTCAGTGGAGAGTGTCTCTCGGCTTCTTTTGATCGACCACTGCAAAGGCGTTATGCCAAAATCTAACTGGCTGCTGGTCAAGCCCTGATCTGTCCTGTGCCATGGATTTGAATGGTGGTCCCTCTGTTTAGATCTGTAATTATTGCGACTCTGTCATTTTCTTCAGCCTTTATAGACCTACCTGCTCTTAAATGATTTTATAGTGTATGCTCACTCCCACTCTGACTCACGCTGGTGACATCGTCAGCTCCAAGAAGAAAAAATCCCGGGTCCTGCTAGCTGCTCCTGTTCGTAGAGTGCTTGTCCTGCCTCAGTTCTTGCAGATAACATCTCCCATCCTTACTGTCTCTTTTGGGGGAACTAATGAGCCTAGGAGACCGGTCTGCAGCAGTGAAGGGAACGTCTTAATTTTGCAAGTAATTATATCTTCTGGGGAAACAGCGCTCCAGCTGCCCAGCCACAGTAATGGTCTGGGCGTACTCTACATGTTAAAACTGATCTAATTGGTGCTGCTGTGGCTTCTCCTGATGCACTGATGCCCGGTCGACCTCTGGGGAGGCGGTTCAGTGTGGGAAACCCCCAGAAGGCTTTTGGGAAGGTCAGGTTTCTCCTGATGTGCACTGCAGCTGACCCTTCCAAGCTGAGCAACCACCCTTGCATTAGTTTTGCTTTAACTGTGTGGGATCGGGGTGCCGCATGGCGTGTGCTGCCCAGAGCAGGCTGGTGCATGCAAAGCTGAGGGTCTCCTGAGCAGCATTCAAGGGCTCCATGGCAGCAGAATCGCCTTTTTTCACAAAATGCAGCAGACCCATTCAGCTGAAGTCAACATGAGACTCTTGTCCTGCTGCACGAGCTTTCCCGCTTAAAAGCCTGGAAGCAGAGGGAGCGTGGACATGGGTCTGGCTGAGAGCTGGAGGTGCTGGTGGCTCTGGGCCCACACAGCCCTGCTGGGGATGTTGCTGGTGGACCTGCCCTGCCCGCTGCCCCAGGCTCCTGTGCTTTGTCACCCAGCGTTCCTGCAGCACAGCTGTTTAATGACAAGCCATCAGCCTCATACATGTACCATTATGTCCAGCACACCATGGCGTGATCTGTGGGTGACGGTGGCCGTACCACACCTGTGTGTCATCCAGACAAAAGGTGGTGGCAGAAGCTGGGTTCTGCATCCCGTGGGTCTCCGTTGGGCATTGAGGGAGCTTGCTGGGGAATTTGGGGGTGTGTAAGCGCCTAATGATGAGAGGTTTGTACTGAGCTGCGTGTATCTTACCCAATCCTCCGTGGATTTCTTCACTTCAGGGAATTACCTACCAGAAATTGCGGGTGATTTCCTAAAAAAAGTGGGTGGGTGGCACACGCAGCGCTGGCAGCACTCAAGGGCAGAAGGCAGCGCCGTTCGTTTGAAGCGCCCCGAGTTCGGCAGGCGGCTGCCCCGGCTGCCGTTGCCAAAAATTAGGAGGCTGAACCGCTGGCCCTCTGCCCAGACCCGCTAGCTCCGCGGGGCTGGGGGCTACCGCGGGGCTACCGCGGGGCTACCGCTGGCCAGCCCAGCCCAGCCCAGCCCAGCCCAGCGCAGCCGGCGGGGGATGCCCGCCCCGCTCGGGGCGGTGCCGGGCCGGGCCNGGGGGTCCCGCCGGCGGCGGCTTCTCCCTGGGGCGGGGGGGGGGGGGGTCGGTTACCGGAGTGGGGGTGGCCGGTGGTCCCCGCCGCCGGGGCGGAGCGGGGCCGGGCAGGGCGAGCAGCCCGCTCCTCTGCCGCTCCACCCGGTGGCGTGCCGGGCTCGGCGGCGGTGGGGCTGCTCCGCATCCCCGCGGGCTCTCCGCCGGGCCCCGGGACGGCTCTCCGCCCCCTCCGCACCGCCCCGGTGTGCTCCGCTCCCTTCCCTCCTGCGGGGGAGCGCCGCGGCTGCTCGCTCAGCCGGGGGTTGTGTTGCCGTGAGGACCTCGGGGAGGCGCATCTTGGTTCGTGGTTGGACTTGAGGGTCTTCGAGTCCCTTCCAGCCCAGCCCATTCGATGCTCTCAGTCGTGGGAGTCGTGGGGCCGTCTGGGAGAGCTGATGTGCGGCTCTTGCATGTTCTGCCCTCGATGGTGACCTGCCCTTCACCGAGAGGTTGCTCAATGCACCTCTCCTATGTGTATGCATTTGTTTTGGGCATCCATAGGGTATCTTAACAAGCGTCTTAGGTCTTCTGAGCTTTAAGGTAAGAGCCCCAACGATGGGCTTATAAACTTTTAGAGCAGAAGCTGCATTTCTGTTTTTCTGAGCAGTACCTCAGAGGTCTCCAGCAGTGACTGACATCTTCACGTGCAACTTTATACCCAACTGAAAACAGTGGGAGACTGAGCATCACTTTTCCTGCTTTGGGGACCTCGTCAGCAAGCTGAGGCTTGTTGCTGTGTGAAGGGCTGGTTTAAAAACTGTGTTTGCCTTATTAGAGAAGGAGACGGTCACTGGAAGCGCTGGCCGCAGCACTGCGGGGCTGCTCGTGGGAAGCTGCTCCCCTGGCAGCGCAGCTCTGTGCCATCAAAGCGAACCCGCAGCCCTTGGGTTTGCTCTGGCTGAGCAGCCGGCGGGAGGGAGCCGTCAAAGAGGAATTCAGATGGAATTCTCTGGTGGGGAAGGCCTGTTTACCTTCTGAGGAATTAAACTCCATTTTATTTTTCTTGGGTTTTGAGTGTTGAAAGGAACAAATCAGCGTGTGTGGTGTGTTGTGTCTCTCTGGCCGCTCCCCAGGTTTGCGGGGACTCTGACGTGTGCAGATTATCCCAGCTCAGCGTTTGCACCAGCACTGAAATGCCTCTGAAAAATGTGGGAACTGCAGCACCCTTGGGGCATTCCTGGTCCTACCAGTGCTGGTGGGAAGGGCATGGCTGGAACTGCTGTGGTGGGGCCAGCCCCAGCGTGGGTCTGCAGTTGCTGCATGCGAGCCGAAATCTGTGCCCTGCAGCCTCGGGTCTGTCTTCCTCCGCAGCTGAGCTTTGTGGTTGACCATGAACGCTAGTGGCCCTGGCTATCCGTTAGCCTCTCTCTATGTGGGAGACCTCCACCCAGACGTGACCGAAGCCATGCTCTACGAGAAGTTCTCTCCTGCTGGGCCCATCATGTCCATCCGAGTCTGTCGGGACGTTGCCACGCGCCGATCGCTGGGCTATGCCTACATAAACTTCCAACAGCCTGCGGATGGTAAGCTCCCTGTTAACACAGCCTCCTAACGGGGGCTTGGGGCAGTGCGAGAGAAGAAAGGGTAGGTGCTAGAAAAGTGGGTGTGAGTGGATGCATCAGCTGTTAGGGGTTCAGCAATATGCTGCTCGTGTTGGGTTTTGTTTGTAACTGACCCCAATCTGCTCTCAGATGGTGACCCATCCCACTCCCGTCTCTGCTCTGGCTGAACTTTGGGCTTCTAGGGGGGAGGAAGGTGATTTGCAAGAGTCTCCGCCCTCCATGAGCTTATGGAGAAGGGCACCGAAACCCCTTTTGCCCTTCCCCAGAGCAGCCAGCTGCCTGCTGGCTCGCAGCACGGGTAAGCAAGGTCCCTCTCCTGGTGGGCATCACGGTGATACAGCACCGCATGGTGCGGTACCCACCAGGCGTTTCATGCTGGAGCAAGGCAGCAGTGATGGGAAGGTGTTGGGTTAGTTGCCCTGGAGACCAAAATCCTTACTGGGTAAATGAGTTGGGCGCCTGCCAAACTGGAGCTTGCAGTGAAATGGATGATCCCGTGGGAGTTGGATGTGCTTTGGAGAGGGGAGGGGAAATAATTAAAAAGGAAGGAGTGTTGTGGTGGGAGGAGAGGGGAGGGGAGAATAGCAGCCCCTGCCTGGCCCTGCTGCCCTGGGAGGCAGCGCTGCCTGTCTCATTTAGGTTAACGAGCTCCTGTCCAACAGTATCATTGATTCCTGTGCTCATCTCAGCTGCTGTAGGATGTGAAGGGGATCTGTCTCTGTTATACTCCTCTCTCCCCCTGTCTTCTCTTCCTTGCCAGCTGAGCGAGCCCTGGACACCATGAACTTCGAAGTGATCAAAGGTCGTCCCATCCGCATCATGTGGTTGCAGCGGGACCCCGGGCTCAGGAAGTCGGGGGTTGGAAACGTCTTCATCAAGAACCTGGATGACTCCATTGATAACAAAGCCCTGTACGACACGTTCTCTGCCTTTGGAAACATCCTGTCGTGCAAGGTACGTGGGCCCTGTAGGAAAGGGCTTGCTGCAGAGCTGCCCCATGTCCTTGGCAGTGTGCTGCAGCCACCTGAAATTCACTTTCTTGTGTCAATTCCTCCAAAGTTTCCTCCAAATTCCCACTTGCTTTGAAGCCAAAGGGCTCTGTTATGTTTCCTCAGGGAATGGGGACTTTTCTCCCTGCTCTCCTCCTTCCCAACCCTTGCACAGAGATGTTGTGTGTTGTCCTCTCTGAGCTCAGTGCAGCGATGGCACTCGGGTCTCAGTGAGCCACAAGCTCTTGGGCATCATATAAAGCGTGGTGTGTCTGTCCCGGGGCTCGCCCGGCTCCCTGACCTGCTGCCAGCACCCAAGCACAGCTCAGCCGCTGCGGGAGCAGGATGTCAGGGAGGACAAATGCCCCTGGAAAACGAGGGGGAGGTTTTCCTGTGACTTACTCACGGAAGTGTGGGGAAAAGCAGTGTCCCTGGGTTTAGGTTTGTGGGTTTTTTTCCCCCTCCTCCTCGCTCTACCTTTGTAGGTGGTTTGCGATGAAAACGGATCCCGCGGCTATGGCTTTGTTCACTTTGAGACTCACGAGGCAGCGACTCGTGCCATCGAGACCATGAATGGGATGTTGCTCAACGACCGGAAGGTGTAAGTGCCGGAGAGGAGAGTGTCTCCTCCGCTCTGCGCTTGGCTCTGCTCCTCCCTCGCCCCGGTGCACGCTCGGGAGCGAGCGCCTGCCCTGCTGGGGCTGCCACCTCCGGCTGCTCTCTCTCCTCTCTTCCTGTCCCTCCTCACTGCGCACGGCGGCTCCGCTGCTCTCCGGGGCAGTGAGTCACTCGTGGTCGACGCTGGTGGAAGTGTGATAATGGTTTGGAGCCGTTCCTAACGCTGGGGAAGGAGTCCAACCCCGGGCTGTGTTTTGTTGCTGAGGCGGTGTAAGGAGTGCCCACAAAGCAGGGCTGGTCCTCCGTCTCGGCTGTCAGCATCAGATAATCGGGGCAGGAAGAGGTTTTGTTGTTCTTCAGCTCTCTGCTTACATTGCATCACCTTATTCTCTACGTCTCTGTCTCCGCAAAGGCAAGCGGCTGCCCAAGGGGCCTGGGGGTACCTCGGAGGAAGAGAGCTGGCACTCGGTGGCATTCCTTGGGGTCTTTTGGGGTCTCCTGAGTTGACACCCCCAGTTGCCCCCTGTGTTACCACTCTCCCTATTTCAGTAGTGCCAAGTGGGGTCTGGGTAGGGGAACCCGAGGGGGATGACACCAAGTTGCCGGATGTGAAACACCATGGTGGGTTTATGGGTGAGCAAAGCACGGCCTCAGGTGACGGGATCTCTCTTGGCCTGGATCGAGACAGATGTGCCTGTGTCCATCTTCCCTCTGCAGAAGATGTGGAGAGTTTCATGTCCCTTTTCTTGCTTCCTGCAGCTTTGTTGGCCACTTCAAATCCCGCAAAGAGCGTGAGGCGGAGTTTGGGGCTCGGGCGATGGAGTTCACCAATGTCTACATCAAAAACTTTGGGGATGACATGGATGATGACAGACTGCGGGAAATATTCTCCAAGTTTGGTGAGTAAAGTTGTTGAAGCAAAATATCCTCATGTCTGATAAACTGGAGCTGGGGCAGCTGCAAAGAAAGCTGAGGAGAGTGACTGATTGAAATACTGAGCCCTTTTTCTTGATGGGATCCAGCTTGCTTAAATACCACATCACTAAAAGACCGCAGTGGCTTAAATTGTCAGGACATTACATGCACTTTCCTGCAGTGATGGAGGATAACTTCTATTAGGTGCTATCCTGAAAAGAAAAAAAAAGTTTTTTACTTTCTTAGGGAACAGAAGTGGAGCTTTTTGTTTTGTTAGTTTTTTAAATTGTCTTGAAACCAGCGTGCTGTCTCATTATAGGAGCCCTGGAAATAAGAGATGCTGAGTCTGATCTTAAAGCACAAGTGGCTTTTCCGGTTTGGTCCATTACTGGAGGATGCCTTTTGGGACAGAATTCAGTGTTGTGCCAACCCACGGACCATACTGTCCATGCTTGCCCAGTGTTAGCTCAAGTAATTGGTGAATACCCTTTGTACAAACCCAGTATATGTGTTCATACATGAAGGAGATGAGAAATTCTGGCCAAAGGAACTCAGTGGGCTGGCTGGAGAAACCACAGAGCCAATGGCGATGAGGGCAGCATCCAGGTTGGGATGGATTGCACTTGCTGACACGTGCAGCCTCCCATTCTGGCCTTGTGGTGGGGATCCTGCTGTCTGTCCTCCCGTTGGCTCTTCCATGCTGCCACGGCCGTCTGGTCTCCTTGCTGGACCGGCTTCTCACGGTGCTGTGTGCTGGCGGCACCCCCTCGGTGGACACCCTTCTTCACACGGATACTTTCCTTTCCTCTTGCAGGAAAGACGCTAAGCGTCAAAGTCATGATGGACAACACTGGTCGCTCGAAGGGCTTCGGGTTTGTCAACTTCGAGAAGCACGAAGAAGCCCAGAAGGCAAGAGGCTCCTCGCCACCTGTCTGCTGTCTCAGCCCCGTGCTCGTTGCTTGTTGATGTTCCCACCTCTCCTCGGGGGGAAACCTCACCGGCCTTGTGCTTGCGGGGGTGGCTGGATGGGCAGAACCTGGCAAAGGAGAGCAGAGCTGCTGCCCTGCCCTCGCCAAGGGGGTCTCTGCTCACCATAGGGATGGACCGGGGTGGTGGGTGAAGAGTAGAGCCGTTGGCTTCCCGCAGCACTCAGAGCCCTCCCCTCTGCTGGCAGGCGGTGGCCGACATGAACGGGAAGGAGATCAACGGGCGGATGGTGTACGTGGGCCGAGCCCAGAAGCGGCTGGAGCGCCAGAGCGAGCTGAAGCGGAAATTTGAGCAGATCAAGCAGGAGCGAGTGAGCAGGTACCAGGTAAGGGTAGAGTGGGATGCTCCATTCTGTGGGTCTGCACTGGGGCCATGCCCACCACGGGCATTCAGGAATGTCCTCGTCTTGGGGACAGCACAGGGCTCTCCAGAGCAGATCAGTGCACTGGCTCCCTTCTGCAATTAAAGAAGACGGACACAGAGCTCCGGCCACTGCCTGGTAATGTCCTGGGAAGCAGTATTAGGAAAGAGGAGAGATGACTAAACCCAGGATGGTGTTGGCAGGTGAACAAATGGGTCTGCTCTTTTCCAGAAATTAAAATATTAGTCTGGAAATGAGGCGGCTTCCTGAGGTCTTGGAGCAGCTTCATAGTAGTGGTCTGGGTGCTCTCTTCACTCGGGATGTCTCGCCTGCAAGTGGAGCACATGCCTGGTCCTGGCTCCTCTCCACGCCACCACTCCTGCAGCAGCTCTGGAGCGGACGCATTTGGGTCCACGCGCTCTGGCTGAGCTGCTGCTGGAACATGCACCCAGCTTGAAAAACCACTGTCAGCTTTGGGGGCTCGCTGTGCCTTTGGGAGGAGGCTAAGTCGCTTTTCTGCCCGTTTGCAGGGGGTCAACCTGTATGTGAAGAACCTGGATGACGGGATAGACGACGAGAGGCTGAAGAAGGAGTTCTCTCCCTATGGCACCATCACCAGTGCCAAGGTGAGGGACCGGGGCTGTTGCTGGGGTCGGCTGGCCGGTGCGCTCAGCCCTTGGAAGTGGATCGGGATTATCATCCTGATGAGTTATGGTTCCCTGCTGATGGCTTGTATCTCAAGCCAAGTCTGAAGGACGTGCCACTTGTACCCCCCGCTGTCCTGAGGAGCTTATTGATTCAGCAAATATCTTGTAGCTTTGCTGAGTGACCCCAGCTCTGGTGAGGGGCAGGGTATGGGACCTTAAAGCCACATCATTCTGAATATTGCGCAGCCACTCTGTGGTTTGGGACCAATGTGACACTGGTACAAATGGAAATGACCCAAAAGCCACCTCGCTCTGGGGAGAGCAGGGTCTGCCTGGCTGACAGGCTGATGGTTTGCCTTTTGGAGAAAACACTAAAAGTGTCAGTCTTGCCACCAGGACGGGTGCCAAGCTTCTCCTGAAGGGGGTGTGTGCGGGTGCGGAGGGATGGTCTGGCTTTAAGGTCAGATACCTGTAACCTGCCGGCTGCTGGGGACAGATGCTGCCTGGCCCTTGGGCAGCGCACAGTGTCCCACTGACCCCCAGCCCCTGCTGGCTCCTGTGGCATTAAGCACTGGAGCGTTACTGGCCTGTGGGCCCTGCGGGGCTGGGGCACAGCCCCCCGGGAAGACCGCAGGCTGCGGATCTTGGGCTTGCCCAGACTCTGCCATCTTCATTTCCCAAAACTACTGTTTTTGCCTGAGCAAATCCTCCCCTTCCCTGGAGACACCTCTCCATGGAGCCCCACGGGCACAGCCCCATCCGTCCCGCCCTGGGTGTGGGGGCTGCATCGGGGTGCCCATGGGTCCCACGCGCCCCCCCGCCATGCTGCGCTTCGCGGGTGCTGCAGCGATCTGTGGACTTAGCTGTCTTGTTCTAATCCAATTTTAGGTGATGACAGAGGGTGGCCACAGCAAAGGGTTTGGGTTTGTATGTTTTTCCTCCCCAGAAGAGGCTACCAAGGCCGTGACGGAAATGAACGGGCGGATCGTCAGCACCAAACCTCTCTACGTCGCGCTCGCTCAAAGGAAAGAGGAGCGGAAAGCAATCCTCACCAACCAGTACATGCAGAGATTAGCCACCATGAGGGCACTGCCTGGCCCTCTTCTGGGCTCCTTCCAGCCCCCCCCGGGCTACTTCCTACCCCCCATCCCCCAGGTGAGTCCCCATTCCCGAGTGGCAGCCTCGCACGGGGACCCCCATTTGCCCTGGGCTGGAGGAGGGGGGTGGCAGTCGGGCAGAGGAGCTCCTGTATCTCCAGTTTGTGCAGACCCGAGCACACACTGGTGTGGGATCAGTGCCGGGCTGCTGCATACGCCGCAGGGCTTGCCAAAACGCTGGTGGGCTGCGGGTGCTCCAGGCAATGGGCTGGGGATTTAGTAGCCACCGACTCCTCGGAGGAGGGAACCAAGGAGGAGTTTGGTGGGAGGCTGTGAGCATGGAGAAAGAGTCCCCTGATGAAAGGAGGGGAGGGAGAAGGGTTACAGAGGCGCAAGAGCTGGTGGGGAGAAGATTAGCGGAGCTGCTGGAGGACATGCGAGCAGCAGCACTGGGGTTCGATCTTTAAAGTGCTCCGGCACACTGCAGAGCGTGGTTTTGGCTCGTCTGTCTGTGCACGGCGGCCACTGAGATGCTCTGCGTAGATCTGGCTCGGCTCCCAAGTCACCCTGGATAACGTGTTCTCCTTTCCTAGCCACAAACCAGAGCTACCTTCTACAGCCCCAGCCCAGTTGTCCCAGTCCGTCCTGCCACTCGCTGGAGTGCGCAGCCCTCCCGGCCTCCCCGTGAGTCAGCCTGCCTCTCCCTGGGGGCTCTCGGTGCGAGCTGGGCTCTGTTAGGGACAGAGGGTCTCTAAAAGCAGCACGAAGCGTGTGACCACGGGTGGCTGTTGCTCGGAGAAGTGTGCGGGGGTTTGGTGCAGGGGTCACGGTGATGGGCACTGGGGGATGAGCCATTGGGGTTGACCCCAGAGGAGGTGCTTCTGAGCTTTCCCCAGCTGTGGTCAATATCCCCCACGTCTCCTCCCACACCTTTGCTACCAAGAAGCTTTATTAATCGTGCTCCATCTCTCCAGCAGCATATCCTGCATCCACCCCCATCCTGAGGGCTGCCGCGCCGCCCCGGCGCCTGCTGTCCAACATCAGCACCATGAGACAGGCTTCCACCCAGGTGCCCCGTGTGCCCTCCCAGGCCCAGAGAGTGGGTGAGTGGGGGAAGGACCCAGGTCAGACATCACCATAGTGGCCGGGCGTTGGCAAGGGTGTTTGCTGCCAGCTTGGGTCTGCCTCCAAAGATGGATGGGTTTGTGGGATTGCTTGTGGACGAGTCCAGATGGTGCCCTCGGATGTGATGGGACTGGAACAGTGTCTGTAGTAAATAAGTGTGTAACGTTTGGGGAAGGTTGTGGTCTTTCAGGTAATGGGACAGGTCTCTGATGTGCAGATTGGTCTTGTTGGCTGCTGGTCCTTGAATGCATTCATTAAAGCTGACGATGATGCAGCTATGACACCCTGGGCTTAGTGCTCAACCAAGGTGGAGGTTGGGAAAGGACTTCTTGGGCAGAAGCAGAGGTTCTTGCAGGCTCTGGCTGAACCACTGCCAAGACCAAGCCTCCAGTAAAACACACTCATGTTAGAGGTGTTTGGAGCTATGGCACAAGAACCAGCCCTCACTGGCATCCCCAGTGCCTGGCTGTTCTGGGGCTGTCCCTGTGTCCCAGGGCGTCCCCTCCGCCTTGGCAGCACAACACAGCTGTGCTCCTGCAGGGCTGGCGGGGTGGTGACCGAGCTGCTGTCCCGCATGTGGCGCCCAGAGCATTCCTCACCGTGAGAGTGAGTCAACCCCGTGTCTGTCCCATCACCCCTCTGCCTTTTGTGTGAGTGAGGAAGATGCTTGCCAGGGTTTGCAGTGTAGACCCCTCTGAGGCTCCTCCATGGATGGGCAGAGGAGAGCCAGAAGTAGTCCAGGGTGGAAGTTGCCCACCTTGTGAGCGGGTGAAGGTCTGACATCCCCTAAAATGTGGGACCATCTGGTGGGGCAGTGTCTACTTACAACCCTCAAGGCTTTGTGCAATTTAGCCCAAGATGGTCCTTGGTGTTGAGTCTCTTATCCCTGAAACGAGCAGGGGACCAGGAGGGCTGTCTCTGGTTTGTCCCCTCTACATTTGCCCTCACCCTCTGGTCCCTCTGTCCATGCCTCCCTGCAGGAGGGGACCCAGAGTGGACAGGGGACACTTGCTCTTGCAGCCCACCCTCCCCGGTGCTATGCCTGTCCTCTGGCTGCTGATGCAGACGGGCATTTCTGGAGGAGAGACAACGAGGCGTAGGTGCCTCTGCCAGCTCTCCTGCCCTCTGCACAAAACCAGACCACCCCAGCCCAGCGGGCAGGATGGCAGTGCCTGTCCCGGGGGGGCTGCTTTGAGCCTGTGGGGGGATTTCTTGGGCTCTCCGGTTGAGCACGCTGCCCTTCTGGCTTCAGACTCCCTAGTGCACGCACGCATTTAATGGGCTCCTCAAAAATGTTCCTGTCCTTATTGCAGCCAACATCGGGACGCAGACGATCAGCGCTCGGGTGCCCTCCTCGCCCACGCTGCCGCGGGGTGCCCCGCAGTACAAGTACTCCTCAGCCGTCAGGAACGTCCAGCCCATGGGGCACATGCCACCCGTGGCCACTCCGCAGGTAACCACTCTGCGGGCTTTGATGCGGCCGTCGTACCACGCGTCAGTCCTGGTCCCGCTCCAGGTTAGCACGGCTGCTGGCCCCGGGCAGCCCCGTGGCTCTGTTTATGGCTGGTGTAATGGGAACCTTTCCCAGGGGCTGCTGGGGTAACTGGGGCCACAGATCCAGTAGCCACTCAGCTGTGATGCCGGTCTCTGGCTTTCCTGGAAGGCGGTGTTTGGATACAAGCAGGCAATGCTGGAGTCTGCGTCAGCAGCTCGGAAGGGTGAAACGCCCCACTGGGTTTGGGGACCAGCACTGCTCCTGCAAGCCAGGTAGCTCCTGCATCACTTCCAGCATTTCAGATTGATGCTCTTCTCTGTTTTGTGGTGGGGTTTTTGTTGTTGTTGTGTTTTCTTTTTTTTTTTTTTTTATTTTCCTCCAGGTGGGAGAACCTGCTGTGCATGTCCAGGGGCAGGAGCCGCTGACGGCATCCATGCTTGCAGCAGCCCCTCCTCAGGAGCAGAAGCAAATGATAGGTGGGTGTCACTGTTGCTCTGCTGGAGTCGGTCCGGCTGTGGGGCCGTGGGCACGTGCCAGGGCGCGCGGACTTGCACGCACCAGGGAAAACTTAGCTGCTAGGAAAAGCTGTAAACCTTTGGGGGCTTACTCTGAGATTACGCTACTTTAACAAGGAATACTCCAGGCTGTGTTGGAAGGGTGTGGAAGCAGTAAAACCTCTCCCTGTCCATATTAGCTGCCTGGCAGTGAGATGGCGTCTGGCGAAGCTCCGCAGGAGAGGCAACTCCGTCCTGCCCGTGCTGCACCGGGGCATTTGTGACTCCCTTGAACCCTGAGCCATCCTGCATTGCTGCTCACAGGCACCGATGAACGGCTTGGTGGCCATAGGGGATAGCATCAGCTCTGACCAAGAGAGGGCTGGGAGCAGAGTAATTTGGGGAGGGAAGAGGGAGGCATGTGCACAGGGCCACGGCATCCTGGCTAAACTGTGGTGGGGAATCTGGCAGTGAAATAATCTGTGTGCTGGAAGATGGGATGGCAGGAGGAGGGCAATTAGCATTGAACTTGGCCAGTCAGAGGTGGCTTTCCTCTTCCACATCGTTTTCCTTGTACGGCTTTCCTTCCTGGTAAACGTGCCCCGCAGGTAGGGCTAATTGTCCCAGTTGTGTGGGACTGGGAGCATTTTGCCTGCGAACACTGTTGCTGTGATGTGCTGGAGTAGGTTTGCTGGTGAGCAGTGCTTTTTCCACCTCCATCCCCACCCTTGTGTCCCTTCTCAGTTGGAAGGACAGAGCTGGGAGGGCAGGAGGGCTCGCACTGGGATTGGAAATACGGGAGGTCTTGCACAGTGCTGATGTCCTCTCTGGTGTCTGGAGTAGGTGAGCGCCTCTACCCTCTGATCCATGCGATGCATCCCTCGCTGGCCGGCAAGATCACTGGGATGCTGCTGGAGATAGACAACTCTGAGCTGCTGCTGCTCCTGGAGTCCCCCGACTCCCTGCACTCCAAGGTAGGAGGCAGTCGGTGCCCAAACAAATCGCATCCCAAAGGGCTAACGACCTGCTGCTGCAAGGGAAGGTGGCCGTGGCCATAAAGATGGGCCAAGGACACTGACAGCCACGGGGAGAGCAAGTAGCTGGTTTTCTTACAGTGAAAAATGTGCAGGAAGGTCCTCAGGTTGATGGCACCGCACCCAGTTCCTGAACGCCTGCCCACCTGCAGCAAAAGGAGCAGCTCCCCAAAAGCACGGGTCGAGCTCCGAGGGTGGTTCGGAGGTGGCCGGGAAGTGAGAGGGGAGAAGCAGGGTGGGTGTCGCTCCCTGGAAGGAGATAGGGAGGTGCTCTTTTCTGAGAATAGAAACCAGATAAACGCTGCCTCTCCACAGCATTTCTTCAGCTTCCTCCTCAGTCCTGGTGAATATTTAGCTTTGGTTCCCATCAAAACAGGCACAGTGAATTCACTGCCTCTCCTTGTTGCTCCTCGGAGACAGGATTCACTTTCACCATTTCATTGATGTTTTTGGAAGAAGCCCGGGCTCTGCTGGGTGGCGTCAGGCAGCTTCACCTACGGAGAAGTCTGGTTTCTCTCTGGCAAGTTCTGACTCCTGTAGAAAAGGAGAGATGCCCCAGCGTTTCCCTAGGGAAGAAACAGAAGGGGTTTTGGGCTGATCAGTTTCCTGCAGAAGCAGCAGACTTGGATTTTATAATTAATATTATTAAAATCCTTTACGTCTTGGAAGTGGGTCTGTGCGGAGACCAGATTGGGAGCGGGAATACTGCGTTCCTTGTACAGTGCACTCCTACATTGGAGCCACTCAACTTCTTCCCTCCCTTGTGCTCTCTGTCGTAAGATTGAGGAAGCGGTTGCCGTTCTCCAGGCACACCAGGCCACCGAGACCTCGCACAAGAGCAGCGCCGCGGTGTTCCTGCCGTGACTCCGGGTAGGTGCAGGGAGCTGTCGCAAGTGTCGGTGTGTGCGTGGTGTCCTCAGGGTCTCTGGTTTCTGACCCTGAAACTGGGGCTTGGGGTTCTTCTCCGGACCAAGTATAGCTTGATGAGCAATGTAAGTATCTTTGACTGTAATATTCCACTTCTTAATTTGTATCCTCCATTTTCTGGACTTAATTGTACTGCAGAGACATGGTTCTGCATGGTTTTTCCTATGTTCATGAGGGCAATAACTGTGCAACCAGAAAGGAAGATAGGACAGGACCTTGCTTTTCTGTAGGTCTAGTGGGGACTGGCACAAACTTTCTTGGATGTCCCAGTGGCTTTTTTTCAGAACTGTGTCAGTTGATACCCTATAAAATATTGGTGGTCCTGTGTGGGCTTGACCAGGAGATCAGGCTCTGCTGCTGAGGGTGGGACAGACCCATTAACGAGCAGTTCAGACTCTTCCATACCCCTTTGAAGATAATATTTTCTTGGCTTGTGATCGGAAGGAGACTGTGTGTTAATCCAAGTTCAGGTGAATTCTTGTCTGGATGAAATTGTTCCTTTAGCAGTTGCAAATTGCATATGTGGATTCTTTGGTTTTTTTTTTTTTCTAGACTTCAGGACTGAGAGCGAGCCCTGTGAACGCTGCCTTCGGAGAGCAGCAGCAGCAACCCCACCGTGCTTTTGGAATCGTGCCCGTACAGTGACCCTGGCTTGTCTTCAATGCCCCGTCCAATTATTTTTTTTTTTTTGTGTGTGTGTATTGGAAACCTTGCAGAACCGCTTCCTCCTGCACCTGTGAAAAACCACCCTTGTTAATTCTCTTCTTGCTACTGAAAGCATCTTGTGAAATATAGTGTGGAACCCAGCCTGGTTCAGTTGCCCAGGAAATGACAAGTGCTGATGAATCATCACTTTTAGTGAATTTATTGGGTTCTGTAGTTTTATTTGTTCCTGTAGCTGACACTAATAAAGAACTGATGCTTCCACCCCCAAAGCACGGGTTAGTTCCCTTTGCACAAAGAAAGCAAATACTTTTTCTCTGTTTCATGTAGGTGGAGGGATGGACCGAGGTCAGGCTGCTGTAATTAGTGTTTGAAGCTTGTGATGCTGGTGGGGCAGCAGTCCTGAGAGCTGACAGGAAGGGACATACAGGATTAAATGAACAAATTCCCAACCAACAGGCTCTCCTGATCCTTGCTGACTCTCTAGGAGGATGGTTTTAAGCAAATTGCACACCATCTACCTGGATTTTATCCTTTCTAGCTAGCCATTTTTTAATTCCTTTTAAAAGTCATCATCTTCCTGTGGTTCTCCTTTAGTAATGGACCTTGTATGCCTGCAGGAGTACTGGCACCCAGTGTCTTCTGCTGGTCACCACGCCGTGTGGGTGTGCTGTGGTGTACGAGACCCAGCTTTTGAGGTATTATGGAGTAGCTGTAAAGCAAAAGCTGCTTCTCCAGTGTGTGTTCCTGACCAGGGGTTTCAAGGAGTCACTGATGGGCCTGAAAACATTCATAACCGCATTGCGTCCCACTGGGATGCTCCCAGCTCGCAGGAGTAGCTGGGACCCACTGTCACTGTGTTCTGCCCTCTGCGCCTCTCCCACAGCACGTCGCTGTCGTCACCCTGGCCTTAACACTCTGCTCTTCCTATTTAGGAAAGGAATTTCAGTCCCCAGAGGCTCTTTGGTACTTGAGACTGGTGAAGCATTGACCTTGCTTGACTGGTTCCTTGAGCGGACAGGAGCACATCTCCATCAGCACCACCTACCTTCTTTCTGTCCACCTCTTGTGCTGGTGTTGCCATCTCGTTCTGCCTTCTGTGCTGTATCATACTCTCGCTTCAGCTCGCTGCTGAGTCATCCCTCCTACCTCTTGTTTTCCTTCCAGCATTTTAATAGAATCGCTTACACATTTGCTCCTGCACGGTGTCTGTTCTGCTCAGCTGGGACTCTCCCCTGGGGCTTTTCATCATTCCTTTTTCTTGCCTTTTTTTTTTTTTCTCCAATTCTTCCTCTGACCTCCTTAAATATTTCTTTTCCTCATAGTAGGTGCTTCAGCCTGAGCTGTGCACTATTTAAATATCTCCTTCTCAGTGAGATGCTTATAAAGGACTAATCCACTTAATATACAGGATCTTCATTTAAGTTGATATTCCTCCCAAAGTGTAACTGGCTGGAAGCTTTTATGCTTTATGCTTTATCTCTAGAGGAAAAATGTATATCTGCATGAGTGTAATGCATATAAGGAGGTGGAACAAAACTGTAAGGTAAACTTCATTCAGCTGTTGGCTAGTTTGTCTGCAACCTTTTTTTCAGGTGTAACAGGCAAGTTCAGATGTGCCTGTGACACCACCTATAGTGCCAGATGTCTCGGCTTGAGAAGACAGCTGTAAAGCTACAGGGAATTCAGAGCGGGGCCAGGGAACACAGGGACATCAGCAAAGCCCAGGAAAGGGCATGGATGAAGACCAGGGTCTTTAATGTGTTTATCAGTAAAGGTGAAGTTGGAGCTTGGATCCCCATGTATACTGGAGGACACCGGAAAGTTTTCAGAGTAGCTCCCCTGGGGAGTAGTTCCCTCCTGAACTCCTCAGGGAAGTCTGAGGCTTTAGGGAATTGAGGCAGGAGCAGCAATGCAAACGTGAATCTGGAGTCTCCAGTCGGGAATAGTCACTGTGGTTTTGGAAAGGGGTGCATGCGGGTGTGCTGCTGACAAGCGCTCCCCAGCACTGCCTTTGCGTGCTCGGGGACAGGAGGGGAGACAGGAGCAGAAGTGACCCTGGGCTTGGGTTAGTGTGTCTTGTTGCTGTGCTTGATCTTTGTCTACCTGGTGGTATTGCTGGGGAAAGTCTTAGAGATAAGGTACAAAAATGCATTGCTGTTACTGAGCGGGGAGAGATGGTGAATGCTGCTGCTTAGAGGTGTTGTAATGAATCGTGCTGCTCCAGATAACAGCAAGGCTCTGAAAAGGATAGCTCTTAACTAAGTGAAGCCAGACTTCCTCCTGTGTTCTGTGACCTTCCTCTGCTTATCCATGTGCTGCTGGCCTGTGCTTCCCCACCCTGAAATCCATCATAGTTACTTGCCAAGGGCTCAGGCAAGTGCTGCTGGCAGGATCAATGGAGCTGTAGCACTCAGAAGTGGGAGTGGAGTGAATGGAGCAATTTGTGCCCCTCAGGGATGAGTTGCTTCAAGTCCAGGCCCATTACAGCTGATGGAGTACAGCCCTGGGACCTACAAAAAGCCACTTAATATCAGGCTAAAGTAAGAAATCTTTGTCTTTAATGGCATTAGAGGGATTGCTTTCTAAATCCAGTGCAGTGGGGTACCTGCCTGAAACACTGACTGCGGGGAGAAGTGAGGTGGGAAACAAAGGTATCTGAACCCTGACTTACAGGCTAATTTCTGCCTCCTGGCCTGTGCTGTAAGTTGGCTCAGGTCTAGTGTTGTCCAGCATCCCCACTTACTAGTTAAAGCACTCTACCCATGGCACAGAGCACAAGGCTGAGCAACAGTTACAGACCCTGATGTATTGTCACCAGCTGAGAGATGGCTTCAAGCGCTGCTGTACAATGCCTTGCTTTGGACGCCCTCTGACAAGAAAGGGGGGAACAATATGAAATTAAGTGGTTAAAGTGTTCCAGTTCCCCTATACCCTCCATCACAGAAAAAACACAGCTCTAAAGTGAAAATAAACATGGCTTTAATGTAAACTGGTTTTAACAGTTCATAGAATAACTCCAAACATCTGTTTACCTACCATTTTAAGTCAGTGCCATCAATACCAGATAAGAAGATGATCAAAAAGTATAAACATGCATTGAAGTAGTAAGCCAGACCTCAGCTGGGATGTTACTGCATATCTTCCTCCCTGTAACACCCTGTAGCAACTGCTCCAAAAGGCACAGAGGAGCTCAAGTGGTTTTTAAAAAACAACACAAGAAAACCCAACACAAAAAACAATTGTAAAATTCCCAAGCACCCAGAATCTCAAAGTAGTGCACAGTGTAACAAGGCAGGCTTAACTTGCTGCTGTTTTCTTAAGTGTGCAGAATAACTAAAAATAAAAGAAAGCTGCTACTGCAAACATCTTCCCAGCCACAGTAAGCAGCAGAAACTCAGCTGAGGGCCAGCAGGTGTCAAGGGGGAGAAGGAACAAGCCCGGCCCTGTGCAAGTAATTCTGCCTCTGTTACAAGAATGGTACGTGGTGCTAGGGCAGTGTAGCAGTTCCTGCAGCAACCTTACTTAAGTAATAGCAGCACAAATGCAGCAAAACTGTCACCTGAATAAGGACTAAAAAAAAAAGAAAACCAACTCTGTTTGTAGCTCTTCAGAAAAAGAATAGCCACTTCACATGCATCTTAGCCAACATGGAAAGAGTCCCTGAGGCCAAGAGTTACAGGCAAGTTGACTTCAATCAAGGAAGTTAACCTATATGCCTCTCAGGGAGGGGCATTAAAACTTTGAATCATCTTAGAGCCAGGTAATAGACTTTGATACAGATTGTGTCTTAACATTCACTGCGCTGGCACAGAACCTGTTATATCTTAGCAGCAGCAGAAGATACATTTCAATACCGGTCCTGCGTTAAGACTGGTCCCTGTAACAACATCAGAAGGGAAAAGCTTTCTTATGCAGTGAAAAACAAAGCTTTTCTCATTGCTTGGTTACCCTAGGCTCTGTTCAGTTCTTGCAGTAATCTCAGTGCAGCTGTGTTCTTTGGTTCAGTTTTCAACAAGCTCTTGATATCAGCAATACTTGATTTGTAATCCTAGAAGAAGAATATTTTTTTAAGTGTTAGTACATTGAAAACGCAGTCTAAGGCTCCTGCTGCAGAATATCCCGCAACACAACTAAGCCCATGACTCCCTCTATATAATTGCTTAAACACTGACATCAGTGTAGCCGTTCTAAAACACACTTAAACTGGGGCTGAGAAGACAATTTCACCACTCAAGTGGCTTCTGAGTCCAACACCAATGCATTAAGTCTTCCAGTACTGCCTAGAGGACCTCTCACCAGACCCAAAAAGGTAAAGCTCAATGCGACATATAGGTGCTTCCAGCATCTCCAGAAACACAACCCGGTGCTGAGAAACTCATGAGATCCAACCAGCAAATTGTGATGTGAAAGAAAATCCCCCCAGTCCGCACAGGTCTCAGCTACCCAGTGGCAGGTGCTGTCTAGCACAGAAATGAGTTCTAAAGGGCATCTCTTGCCCTGATCATGCATGAACAGGCTTCTAGTCCTAGCCTAAAACTGTTCAAAAACTCTGGACTTACCTTCAGTTCTTTAAGTGCTTGAGCCCGTCTGTAGAGCGCCTTAACGTTTTTAGGATCTAACCTCAGAGCTTCTGTGCAGTCCTGTACTGCTTCCTTGTACTGCTTCAGAGCCAGGTAACAGAGCGCTCTGCAACACAGACACCTGGTTAGAGACCTTTGGCTAAAAGCACCATCTACTGCTGCGACATACGCAGCAGATGTCAGCCAACCCCTGCTCAGCACAAAGCTGGACCCAAAACCAGTCCTTTTCCTCGTATGGTAAGTAATCTTATTTCTTGAGCTCAAATTTGTTCCAGTTACAAGTGGGGGGAGAAAGGAAACAGTTTTTCAGGCTAGGAAAAAGAAAAGAGGATTTTTAGAGCAACCTGGTCCAACACTAAGAACCTGCACTTCAAGGATGCCGGTTCCTAGCTATACCAGTCCAGAATATGCTCTGCTTGCTGCAATTGCCTTAGAAGCACTTTGAGTCGTTAAGTATAGCAGTCTGCAATTTGCAGTTCATGGGGCAGCAGACACTGCTCAAAATACCACAGTCCTGGCAGACAAGCGGTAAAGGGAGAAAACTCTTAGCAGCCTTAAGCTGAGTGTCTCCAAGAGTTTTTGCAGTACTTGATCAAAGAACGTTACACAAACTACAGGGAAGACTGCACTCGGGGCAAATGTGTGGGTGTTCTTGTTTTATTCATTTGTTTGGGAGCAAACATTAGAGAGCTCTGTCAGAAGTACCACGGCAGCTTTTATAAAGGACCAAGAAGTACTTGGGCAAAGAACCGAATAGTACCTGTTGGTGTAAGTCGCACATTCCTGGTTGAGCTGTAAACTCTCGCTGTACTTCTCAACTGCTTTTTTATGGTTTCCTTTCTTTACAAGTTCATTTCCTTCTTCCTTAAGAGTTCGAGCTCTCTCTGTGCCAGCAGCACTCTGGTCTGGAAACAGCATGAAAGAATACAGAATGCTATAAAACTGACAAGATCAGCGCAGCCTCTCAGAAAGTAAATATCCCCATACCAGAGGTGAGACACAGAGACATCAAAGGATCCAGAATCAACCAAAAAGGCTGCGGCAGAACCAGGCCCTGGTTTCTCCCAGCCTCAGCCCCAGCTGCAGACACGCCAGGCAGGTGTGGCCACTGCCTTGTTCTTCACCCTTCTGAGCCACAGGGCTCTGTGCCCGGCCCAAGGGCACGCTCTCACCTGGTTCTCCCCTCGGTGCAGTAGCAGGAGGAGTGTTTGCCCCGGGGGCTCCGGCAGAAGGAACGCTCCACCTCGTCTGAGCAGAAACAGGGACTGTGGGGATTGGCGGGAGCTTCTGGCGCCAGTTCACGCCATCCTTCTCCAGCAGGGCTTTAGTCATCCTGGAAGAGACGGCCCTGTCTGTTGGCTGGACAGACCATGCAGTAGCCAGTAGGGTCACTTTTTAACCTGGCTCATGTACCGAGGATAGCGTCTCTCCACTAACCCCTTTAACATGCATCTCAACTACGCTCCTGCTACAGGTAGGACACTGACGAAAGGACCTTCTTCATGTCAGCAAGGCTAAAAGTACCACAGGACGAGGGCTGGGACTGTCAGTGCTCGGGGGAGCAAGTGATGTGCGGGTCCCTCCTCAGCCTGGCAAGCCATGAAGTGAAGCAGACAGCTCCAGGAAGAGAAAAGGACTACAGCAGCCTGTAAACCCAGTCAGCACAGGGAGGCTTTATGGGTAGGGCACTGGAGATGGTAGTTTAGTATTTGGTTTAAAATAGGCACTGAGCAAAGCAGGAAGTCCCAGGGAATTCCCTCCCGACCCTCAGCCAGCACCTCGAAAGGAGCTAAGGGCGCTAGCGGACAAAGGGAGCGCGGCCAGGCCTTGCGCGAAGCATCGGAGGCCTCGGGTGCGGCTGCCGACACGGCCCGGGGCCCACCGCCGCCAACCACGCCGTGTATTCCCGAGCCTTTCGCCGTTACCCGCCCAGGGCACGGCGCGGCGTTACCTGTTGACACCGTCGTGTGCCGCCTGTACGGTGCAGTCCACCTGCAGCACGGTCTTGTAGTCCACGTAGGCCTGCCCGTACCTCTCCAGGGCCTCGTAGGCGGCGGCCCGCCTGAGCAGGGGCTTGATCCCGAAGGGGACCAGCTCCAGGGCGCTGCGGCAGAGGGGAGAGAGAGGCCCGGGGGAAGTTTGAGGGGAGCGGGCGGCCTCGGGCAGGGCCGCGGAGCCCTGTCAGGGCGCAGCCCCCGTTGCTCCGGGGCTGACACGGTCCCCGCCGCGCCGCCCGCCCTACCCCATCGGCGGGGGAGCGAGCGGACGAGCCCCCCCGCCGCCGCTCACCCGCTGCAGTCGGCGACGCAGAGGCGGCAGGCGCCGTCCTTGAGGTGGCAGGCGGCGCGGTTAGCGAGCAGCACGCTCCGCTCCTCGGCGGCGGCGTCCCCTGCGCCGGGACAGAAGCGGAAGAGAGGTTCGGCCCACGGTTCTCCCGCCGCCCGCCCGCCCCGACCCGGGACGCGCTATACCTGCGGTCTCCAGCAGCTCCAGGGCGCGGGTGTAGAGCGCGGCGGCCGGCCCGTACTGCCCGCGGCGGAACTCCTCGTTGCCGGCCCGACGCAGGGCGCCGGGGGACGCCGCCATCGCCGCGCCGCTGCCGCCGCGCCGGGCCGGGGCCGGGAGAGGCCACGCCCCCCTCTGCCGGGGCCTGGGGGCGGAGTCTGTCCAGGCTACGCCCCCTCTTCCGGTACGGGTCAGTACAGACCACGCTCCTCCCCCCCGCGGGGCGGGGCCTGGATAGACCACACCCCTCTCGTGCGGGGCGGTGGGGCGGGGGCGGGCGCTCCCCGCGGGCTTCCGGCGGCGGGCGGAAGTGGCGGAGCGGCGCGGCGGGCTGCCATGGAGGAGTGAGGGGCTGACTGACTGACTGACTGACCGACAGCCGCCCCGCAGCGCCATGGAGACGGTGCAGCTGCGGAACCCGCGCCGGTAAGAGGGGGAGGGGTGGGGTGGGGTGTATCTCTGCGGGGACCGGGGGTGCTGCGGTCCGGTGGGTGTGTGTGTGTGTGTGTGTGTGCGCACGCCGCGGCCTTCCTCTCGCCGGCGCGTCCCGGGCCTGAGGGGTGTCGGCGCGGGGCCTGAGGCGGCGGGAGAGGCGGCGGCCTTGTCGCCTCTCCGGGGCCCGGCCGGGGCAGGCAGCGGCTGGCGGAGGGTGGGGGCCGCTGGCGTTAGTCGCTTCTCCCCGGGGCGAACCGGGTAGATCGGTGCTGTGACAGTTTTGAGCTCAGGTGGTGGAAAATAGCTTAAACTGAAATACCAGAGGCTGTGGAAGCTCGCACCGGTTAACGTGGCTGCACCGAGGGGCGTGCTGACCCGTGCCGGTGGAGTGACAGAGCCCCCAGGAGCTTATTCTTTCCTCTCGTCCCACTTTGGGGGAGTTCCGTGCAGGTTTGTCAGCCTCCCGGTGCGGTCTGCCTTCCCGCTGCCCCGCGCCGGGCCCGGTCACGGCGGCGAGGAGCGAGCCCGGCTCGGCGAGGGGCTTCGGGGCGACCGCCGTGAGCCACCGGCCTCAGAGCGGCAGGCTGCGGCGGAGGTTTGAACGAAGCGTCCGTCTGTCGGAACGCTATCGGTGGTTTGCAGCTGGGGCCCTTTTGGCAGCCGAAAGGAAACTGCCCGCTCTGCTCTTCAGTGACACAGTCTTTTTGTTAAACAACAAACCAGCAACATATCTTCTATTTAAAAAAAAAACAAAACACGAACCCTCTGCATTTATTGTATAATTGCTTATGTCAGTGTTTAACTGGAAGGTGATTCAGATTGGATCTGAGTAAAAACTTAAGCGAGATTGGGTTTCTGTTGCTGTTATGCCTGTGCTGTATAAACATGCAGCAAAAAGGCAGAGCGTGTCTGACAGCAGCGCCTGCGCTGGACCAACTGGACAGGGCAGAGTAACTGCGCTCCTGGGTTATAGCAGAACTTAGGTGGTTTGATGGAAGCGCAGTAGTTGTCTGATTATTGTGCTTGGGTGTGTGAAAAACTGCTTTTTTTTTTTTTAACTAGCATTTAGGTCTCAACTTCAGCAAGAAGGATCTGCTTCTTGCATCGCTGCTTTTTGGGCTCCTTGGAAATGGCAGCTTGTGTGGTCACTGATACATATTTATTTTTTTTTCCTCCCCTTTTATCCTCTTCCCACACCTTCCTCGCTCCCCATTTTCATAAGGACAAGTGACGTTCTGTTGGTTAACACTTATCTTTGCAGGGAAGCTAGTGACTACTTTCAGTATTTCACCACTTCCTGAGTCTGCTTCTTTATAATGTTTCCTTTGCTTCAGGAAGCCATTGTATGTACTCCGTGCGTGAGCTGCTTCTCCTGTATGGCTTTTGTGCATAATAGCCAGGGATCAATGAGTGGTTTCTCACTCTGTGAGGAAATTGGGGGGGGGGGACAACCACATATTTAGTATCAAAATTAGCATGCCTGTGTCTGGAGTTGTGATCTTTAACATCAGTAGTAAGAGCTTTCAGTAGTAGTTTGCTGTTGCAGGTGACCACGCGTGTTTCATTTTAAACGCTGCTCGCTGTCAGACCAGTAAGTTCTGAAAACTCCGAGAATAACAAGTTTCTGTGTTTCAAAAACTTGTATGAGCTGGCATGGGGAGTTTGGAGGGTTTTTTGTTTGGGTGTTTTTTGTGTTGGTTTTTGTTGTTGTTTCAGATTTATTTTATTTATCTTTTAGTTCATGTGAAAATGAAAGAGCATGTGTTTGTGGGCTGTTGGATACTGTTTGTTTGACAGTAAAATACTCTGCTTTCAGAACTTACTTTTTTATGTAGTCCTCAGGTATTTTAGGGGGTTTCTTGGTGAACTGCTCTCTGGTGTGGTAGTGGTGGACTGAAACAAATGTGGTTGATCTCGTTGCATTGTGTACGGAACGTCCCTGAAAGTTGTCTTGGGGGCGAAGCGAAGGATCACAGTACATAACATGTTAGCAGTGCACTTAAAAGTGGGTTGAACCAAGCAGTGTTAAGATCCTGAGAGAGTCAGATAGCTGTTTCCTTTCTNTTTTTTTTTTTTTTTTTTTTGCTCTTTCCCCAGATAGAGTTTTCCTAGTATATGTCCAGGCCCACAAGGTTAAGATCTGAACTTCTGATGTTAAAAATGTACAGGTGGGATCAGTATTGCCTCCTTCCTCCCAGCAAATGTATTCCACGCGTACTGTAAGGCATCAGGGAAGATGATGTTCCCTTTTGCATGGCTTTAGTACGTATCCTTTCATTCAAGATATTGAACCTTAGCAGATTATTCAATAGCTGCAAGACTCTGCAGTGCTGTGTTGGGATTTGACCACCAGTGTGTAGATTCTGAGATGTGTTTCCACCAAGAGGAACTGTAGATTTGTGTGCCTGACAAATTCTGTTCTCTGTAATTCCCAGTCCTCTTTTGCTTTTGGATGGTAATAATATTAGGTCTCCTGGTCAGGTGAAATAAACTTACTTCATTATCAATTTACTTTATGCTAAGCCTTGCGTACGTTTAAGCAGTGCTATTTATTATTCTGTTTCAACAATGCCCAAACTGCCATAAAATTAAATGTAATAATTTCTCTATTCTTACGTATACAGGCAGCTGAAGAAGTTAGATGAAGACAGTTTAACCAAACAACCTGAAGAAGTATTTGATGTATTGGAGAAGCTTGGAGAAGGGTATGTGTTCTATTCCAACGTGCCGGATGTATGTTTCCCTGTGAACAAATCTATGTAATGGGGATGTGTTCAATGGTCTCTGATTTTTCACTTTTGTCATGATCATATTACTGCAAAGTTACGTACTAACATAGTGACAGTGTTTGGTTAGTAACAGAAGGAAGAATTTGTTTCACAAGAGTAAGATAGCTTAATCCAAACAGTAGCTTATGGCTCAGCAGCTGGGAGTTAAAACCTTGTTGAAAAGTGCCAACCTGGAGTTGATAGGGCTCTGTGGGAACTCAAGAGGTTTTGTGGTTCATCCCTGGTACCTCTTGCGGAAGATCTGTGTGGTGGAAATGAACTTCTGTTGCATTGTGCCACTTGGTAAGGCAGAGCAGCATGGGAATGCTCAGTGAATGACATGTTTGCCTTCTTAAGCAGTTAATTTGAAAATAACTGAGTTGTAAATCTGCCTGGCTGCTGTAAGGAAAGAAGCTGGAAATGAGAGAGATAATATCTGACAAGAATGAGCAAACCTCTCTGTCCAGAGCTGTAGTTCTTACTGGTGCTCAGCTGGTACTGTGTGCTGGAAAAAGAGAAAATTGTATTTGGATTTGTGTAAATGGCCCTTCCAAAGCTGTGGGTGGTGTAGTGATGGTTGGCTCATTTCTGACCATCTCAGTGTGCTGTGACTTACTTGTATTATTGTAGTGTTTAGAAGCTAGTGGACTGATTATGTACATTAAAATACAAAATATTTTTAGCAGGATAGTTAATTTTTTACCTGATGTCTGCACTTGCAAAAAGCAAACTCATAACATTTGCATTTTTATGTATTCAGCGTTTGTTTAATATTTTGTTTCGTAGTTCCTATGGCAGTGTGTTCAAAGCCATTCATAAAGAAACGGGTCAAGTTGTTGCAATTAAACAAGTTCCCGTGGAATCTGACCTGCAAGAGATTATAAAGGAAATATCCATAATGCAGCAATGTGACAGGTAAATGTATACTGCAAAACCCATTACTGTGTGCAAAGAAAAGTATTGTCTATGACCTGGCATTTAATCAAATAAAAGCCATGATGTTGCCTTAAATGTTTTTTAAAAGGCTGGACTTATACGATCAAGTTACCTCATGTCAACTGAGTCATGTTAGCTGACCGTTTGGGTAGTGTTAACCCAAGCAAAGGTAAGACAATGAAAGTTTAGCTTCCACCAAGAGAGCATGAAGCTAAGTTGAATAACCTTGCACTTGCTGCCAGCAAAGAGCCAAGCGTGTGAGCAGTTGCTGCGGTTCTCTCCGTGCGCCATCACTTGTTGAACAGTGGTAACTTGATTGTGTGCTAGAACAGTAGTTCCCAAAGGGGTAATGACTTCTAAACAAGTTTTGGTATGGACATAGAGAACTGTTAGAAGAGGGTTTTTTGTTTGTTTGTTTTTAAGGGGCACGTGGATGAGAGCCTGGAATGCATGACTGCTCTTGCATGTGCTTAATCTACATGCTGTCATCTGCTTGGGTGGCAGAATTGTCCTTCCCTGCCATTTTCTGCCTGTGCAGGTTCTAGTGCGGTACAAGCTGTCTGCTGATCTGAGCATCCCCAGAATAACTTGCTGGCAGCTCTGCGGGCTGATGGTTGGCTCTCTGGGCTGCCTCTGCATGTTTCTTATGGGAAAAGATGTACTGACTTAACTGATGCAGAGCTTGTGGGTGCAGAAGACCTCCTCTTAAAGTGCATCCTAGGCTGAAAGTTTAAAATACGCTAATTTTTCTGGTATTAGGAATTTAGCCTGTAGAAACACTACTTTGATGGACTTCAGACATGGAAAACTGTTTAAAATAAATTACATTACCAATATAAAATTATGGTCCCAGTCACTCTATTGCACTTCATTCTCACTATCTCTAAATGAAGGTGACTGGTGGCAGACAACAAAATGAAACTTTAAAAGAATTTGTTAGTGAAAAATCTTACTGTGTAATTTGGAAAGTATTACTAGGTGTCTCTTTCTAAAAAGAAATGAAATATTAACATTGTAAGGCCTAAAATGAGACTTTACAGTTATGAACAGCAGAGGGAGTTAATAACTGGAGCATCACATTTTCTGTGCAAGCATTAAGGGCACTGTGCGGTGTGACCAACTTGCTAGTTTTACAGTTTTTCATTAGAAAATATTCAGCAGAGAATAGATTAAGCACACTTTTGTTCCTTAGCTCTGTTCCCATAAAATCAGGAACAGTCTTTCTGTTAGTTTTCTGCTTTACCTTTTCCGGAGGACAGATGCTTATTCTGACCAATATGCCTTACTAGATTGTTTGATTTTTGGGCAGCCAGATAGCTGACCGTGAGACACAGTCTTAGGTTGTACTGGATTCCTAAAATACATCCTGGACTAAATTGTAGAAACAGGTAGGTGCATGTGCCAGCGTGGGAACATTCCTCTTAATGAACATTATAGCTATTTTCCAGCAAACTTTGGACCTTATTTAATGTTTCCATTTGGTTGCAAATGCTCTGCAGCAGCTTTACGAGGGACTGCCATGGTCTGTTTCTCATTCCCGTGTCCTGCCTTCTTGCTTGCCATAGCACTGACCTTGTTGTAATGTGGTTCAGGGAGCTAAACCCGACTGAAGGCTAATCGCTCCGTATTTCTATTGGATTTCTTTTCAGACAGTTTAGCTCTCTGAACTGACTTACTGGCAGGTCAGATGAGCACCGCTGTGAGGAAGAGGCTTGGCAGGACTGCAGCAGCCCTGTGCAAGTTCAGGTTGTTTTGGAATACTTTTGATCAGGGTTTCAGTGTCACTTCAACTCTGAATTTCTAAAACATACTTAGGGACTCCGCAGTGATTTTTTGTTGTTCAGTTATGCTGGTTACTGGTATTTGACCCTTTGTTTTCTTCTGCTTTTTTCACATTTCATAGTCCTCATGTGGTGAAATATTACGGCAGCTATTTTAAGAACACAGACCTGTGGATAGTCATGGAATACTGCGGCGCTGGATCTGTGTCTGATATTATTCGATTACGAAATAAAACTGTACGTCATTTCTCCTTTGAATGTGTGAATGGGAAGTATGGGTGTCCAGCAGCTCAAGGAGGCCGAGCAGTTTGTGCGCTGGCGTTTGGGTGTAATTCTCTCAGGGTTCAATGCCTGACACAACCATTGGCCATGACTTGAGATGCAGGTCCTTTGTTCCTCTGAAAATGGGAAAACTGATTACATTGATCGAGTTTTGGTTATCTGGGTAATGTAATCAGCGGAGCAGATTTTGGTTTGTTGGCTTTCCTGAAAACCCAGACTGATTCTGAATAACGGAGTCTACTTTGCCTTACTTTGGTTATTGTAGGTTAAGAATTAATTGTTGAGAAAGGGGTTTGGTATGCAAAATATGGTATGTGTGTATATGTATGCTGGTTGTAATCTAATTCTACTACATAATGCTGTAAGTTGCCAACTAATTTCCCGTTAATATGGCAACCTTTAGTGAAGGCAATTATATGGTAATTAGTGAATCTCAGGAAAACATAGCCTGAAACACAATAGTGTTACATCTCAGCAACTGATAGGTTGGCAGTAACTCTTTTTTTTTCCCCTTAGCTCACAGAAGAGGAAATTGCTACAATAGTACAATCAACGCTGAAGGGACTAGAGTACCTGCATTTTATGAGGAAAATACACAGGGACATCAAAGCTGGAAATATATTGCTCAATACAGAGGGACATGCAAAACTTGCAGATTTTGGAGTGGCAGGACAACTTACAGTAAGTAAACGCAAGATGGTTGTGTACACTTCAGTTGTATCTTTTTAACCTGTATGCGAGTGTGATGTGCTTGTGAAGACTTTGAGAAATTGTGCTAAACTGCTTATTAGCACTTTATATCAGCATAACGAGTTACTAAAACAGCAACGCATTAGAGCAGAGCTTCCCCTGTGGAAGCCGTTATACCTAAGTAATGGTTTGCGATAGCATTTGCTGTTTTCTTCACGATATTTGTTACTTCTGTGAGCACATTTCAATTCGTCTTTGTAGCCCTCCGCATTCCAGTCTTGCTGAATCTAATAATGTGCACATGTGCAAGTGAAAGATAATTAGGGTGATAATTCATTAATGAATGTTTGTGACTAATACAATTACCATTGTCTGGATTTTTATCCTGCTCTTCTCAGGACACCATGGCAAAGCGGAACACAGTTATAGGGACCCCATTTTGGATGGCTCCAGAAGTGATTCAAGAAATTGGGTATAATTGTGTTGCAGACATCTGGTCCCTAGGAATCACTGCGATAGAAATGGCTGAGGGCAAGCCACCGTACGCAGATATTCACCCGATGAGGGTAAGGACTGTGGCCTTTTAAAATGTATTGCTGTATGGAAAGGATTTGCTATTATAGCTGGCTGAATAACGTATAAACGTACCATCTTGCTTTTAATCTAGAGTAAATGATTTGTTTTCTGTCAGTTCTTTGTACTGTTGATTAAATGAAAAACAGGCCTTTGAGAAGGAGAATCTGCATGGGAAGGAAAATCGCAATCCTCGTCTAGTTAAGACATAGCTGAAGCTCCCTGTGATGGGTGTGAAGAAACATATTTTCACCTGTATTATCCAAAGCATTTTTTTTTTAATGCAAGCATAAATTTTTAAGACTTAAAAATGGCAGATTCACACCTTTTGGGGCACATAATAGCTCAGATAGAAGTGTAAGTACCTGGTGAGAAAACTCGGATTTCTTGCTACTTGAGCAAATTTGTGCATAATATTGGCACAAACTTTTCAGAAGCAGCAAACCTGAAATATCTATCGTTCTTCAGTACTGGTGTACGTTAGCGTGTATCGATGTTGATTGTTGGAAAGCTTTAAACTTTGTTTGGAAATCTGGAATATTCTTCTGTTTTCAGGCAATTTTCATGATTCCTACCAACCCACCTCCAACATTCCGGAAACCAGAGCTCTGGTCAGACAATTTTACGGACTTTGTAAAACAGTGTCTTGTTAAGAGCCCAGAGCAGCGTGCCACTGCAACACAGCTTCTGCAGGTCTGCCTTTTCTTACAAGAACGTAAGCTCTAGAGAAGGCTTGCTAGGGTAGGCAGTGCTGCGTGTCAGTTGTGATGTTGGTTTCATTTCTTCCTGCTCCTGCTCACTACAGATTTTACTTTTCAATATCTCATTTTAAAAAATCTTACACTCAACTTCAACTTTTCAGTTCTTCTCTTAAGTCCAACTTCCTGTGTTTGTCCTCTCTGTTGGTTTTTTTTGTTTGTTTGTTGGCTTTTGGAGTTTCTTTTTTTACTTTCAAATTCTCACCAGCACTGCCAAGATACTGCCTCTTAAAACACTAAAAAGGGAAGGCTAAATGAAAGTGAGTGCTCAGAACGGTCTAGGCATGGTGGTGATCTGTGTAATTGGTTCTTGACAGCTAAGCTGCTGAGGAAAGAAATTAGTAGAGTTGTGGGAGGGGAATAAGCCCAAGGTCTTGCAGCAGTAGTGCCTTTGGACCATGTTTGGAGGTGGAAGGTCTCCCTCCTGGGCCAAATGGAAGTATTGGATTTTTATTTTAGTAATGTATTGAGTTAAACCTTAATTTTGATTGGAAGTAGGCCATAGTAACAGCGTTTTACTGTTATATTCTGATTCGGATGCAGTACTTACTTGTTTTTAAAATACTTCTCAGCACCCATTTGTTAAAAGTGCCAAAGGCGTGTCAATTCTGCGAGACTTGATTAATGAAGCAATGGATATCAAGCTGAAACGTCAGGAGGCGCAACAGCGTGAACTAGATCAAGATGATGAAGAAAATTCAGTGAGTATTTAATAGCAGCAGTGTTCAAAGTCCAAACTTTTGCTCTTTTCATAAGGCTTAGCTCCTTTGGGTTTTGATTTTGCAGTATTTTGTCCAATTGCCTATGGATTTGACTTAGTTCTTGAGTTTTGTACTTTATGACTGCTTAACCTGATGCTTGGTCTCTGCTCAATCTTTATATTTGAGTGGGATAGCCAGCATGGATGGCTTACTGTTTAGCTTATAGCGTAGCTAGAGACTGGTGATTGAATAAGCCTGCCAAGTAGTGTATGCAAAAAACTTCATTCGTTTTCCCAGTTGGTTTATATTATTTATGCAGTAATGAGAATTTTTCATTGTTGATTCAGTTCTTAGACTGCTCTCCTAGTATAAAATAATAATATCATCTGTGATGCACTGTGATATAAGTATGTTATGTTGTTTTACTATTATTATGCTTTAGAACCCCCCTTATAGAAACTTTCTACTACACAAGAGCAACCGACAGAAACCTGAGGTGAGGGCATGACAAGTGTTCAGGGGATTGCTGTGAATTTCAGTTCGGGCTCCTTGTTTCAGTGGTTGCAGCATGTGAATATGGAAAGCATGTTGAAGGCTGTTTTTTTGAGCCTGCCTGCTTCAACCTGAATAAATGAAACGGGCAGCAAAAGCCATTGTATGCCAGAGTCCTCTTCCGAGGTTAGATTTGAACAGCATGGTCCACAGTATCTATGCTGAAGACTTTGTTCGTTTAGCTTTCTGGTTTAAGACTGCCTATTTGTTCAGTCTGGAAGTAACTTTATTGGTCACGTTGCTGTGATGTTGACTCTATGAGTATTGTCCCTACCCTCTCTCCTTCATTTCTGACCGATCTGGAGTCACGCTGCTGAGAGACGGTGTCTGTGTAATGAAATTGAGTGGTTTCTGTTGGTGTGTGTGTTTTCCTGAATCTTCTCTACTCTGTGTGCGCTAGCAGATAAGTGTTCCCAAGCACTTCCCAAGTGCTGTGGAAATTTCTGCCGTAGTCCTTTGTTAAATGAAGTGTAGCTAACAAATTTATTACTTCCTCTCACCCACTCATATCCACATAAAATTATTTTTCCTCCATTAACATCACGTGTCGTTTTCTCCTCTTGCTATCGGTTTTGAGGTTGGGAAGTAGATTATATAGATACCCTTGACAGAACAGGTAAAATGTATGAAACACCAGAATGTGGAGGGGTGTACTTCTTTCTTTCAATGACATTTGAGATGGAGTATTGCAGTTTGATGTGCAAGATATGTGTTTTCGCTCTAGCACTAATAAAGATCAGTAAGCCTGTGCTCACACATAAAGAACCGTGAACTTCATGCATGTTATGTTATAAACAAAACATGAGCATCTCATCCAAGGCGAGATGCCTAGGAACTCTGCTGTAAACCTAGGAAGTGACTTCTGTTGTTGTAGTTGGATACCTGGTCCACGTTTCCAAGAAACTTAATAGATTGTGGAAACTTTGACCTCATTCTTCATGAAATCCTAGTCACAATATATACTTGGTGTAGCACACACCACCTAATGAAACTACTACCTCTGGCTAACATAACTATCTGCCAGGAAGTTTTCCTACCAGAATTTGTTTCAGGAGCTTGTGTTTTCTCACAGAGTCAGTCTCTTAAGCCTTGACAGCAATAATCCAAATTTCTATAATATTAGTACCTGTTAACAAATGGAAAGATAAGAAATAATTTTAATCTGAAAATGATGACTGGACTTTGATAATTTCATTCCTTTTTAAAGATTTGCAAATTCTGTTCATTTTTCTTCAGTGCTTCTGAAGTTTACAGCAAGTAAAAATACCTACATGTTAAAGACCAACTCCTAAAACACGGGGTGATAATTTTTCTTCAGTGTGCCACATGCACTCCAGACACAGACCTGTTGCTGTCTAATAACTAATGACTGCTCAGTGAACTGTACCACGTGAGACAGGGTTTTAGGTCAAGTGTTAAAACTAGCAACATAAATAGAAACACTAATGACTGAGTATTGTATTCTACTCTTACAGACAGGTCACCAGGTCAGAAATGAGATACAAGTTGCATTGAGAAGCTTTTGCTGATTATTTATTTGTTCTCTTATTTATCAAGCTGACTGAAAAGTATGACGACTTTTCATTACCTGCTCGGAGATGACAGGGAGTGCATAAATAAAGTGCATAAAAGAAAATGTTGTTGGCTTCTGTGTGTATTTGTAAAAAGCTTTGAATTAGTAAGACTTGTCAGTGTCCTTGAATACAGAAACTTTTTATGGGACTTAAAAATGTACTTATGGCATCTTTGTACAGGAAGAAGATGAAACTGATTCAGGTACCATGGTGAGGGCAAGTGGAGATGAAACTGGTACCATAAGAGCTGTCAACACGATGAGTGATGGAGCCAACACAATGATAGAACATGACGGCACCTTGGAATCTCAGTTGGGTACAATGGTCATAAACACAGAAGAGGAAGAGGAGGAGGGCACCATGAAAAGTAAGGAAACATCTTTAACTTCTAGAAGATTACTTACTGTAAATCATAGAATCATAGAATTGTTGAGGTTAGAAGGGACCTTTAAGATCATCAAGTCCAACCCTTAACCTAAGCTGACAAAACGACTTCTAAATCATGTCCCCAATAAAATGATGTACTGTGGGCAATGATATGTATTCCCAACCTGTTTTGATATTTTTGGTAGCTTATTGTGATGTCTTTTGGTCATAGGGAGCTAAAACTGTTAGGTCAACGCCCTCTGGAAGTAGAGAAGAGAAACCATTTCTAGGTCCAAGTTTCAAGCCATTCTCTTTAGTCTTGCTCTTGGTATTGCTGATGAATTGCGCACAATTTCTATGAGCTTCTGTGCTGATCAAATAAGATCTGATTCTAGCTGTTATGGGGTCTTTGGTTGGTTCTTTTTTTGCCTGCTTTGTCTTTTTCACAGAATGTAGAGGAGGGAGACTCTAGCAAAGGTTTACTAAAAAATTTTTTGCTGCTTTAGAAGGTGATCTGGCTGTAACCTGGCATCTGGAAACAGCAAGTCTGTTTCAGAACTGATGCATCAAATCAAGGGCTACAGCTATGAAATGCCAAGTATCTTGCAGGTTTCAAGCGCAGTAAGGCACACAGTGGGAGGAGCTAGCATGTCTGTAGACTGGGTGTTTCTTTAGTGTTACTTTAATCGCTAAGGACAGCTGGATAAACCATGTGTTGCTGTTCTGAGACATTCAAGTTGAAATCCATTCCGCCGTAAAATAGAAAAGCTTACTAGAGCTACGAGCCTTGTCATAGGATGTGAGATTTAAAATGATGTGACTTTGATCCCTGATAGTCTGTGGAAGACCTCACAGCCTGACCTGGAAAAGGGTTAAAAATGTTTTTTTGATTAAAGACATGGGAGAGCCTTCCTGGAATAGTATGACTAGAAGAAAAAGAATCTTTTCTCAATTGTGGATACTCACAGAAATCCATTCCCACTGATTTGGGTAGTCTTGACAGTATTGAGGCAGAGGGAGTCGGGGATGACTCAGCTGGCCAGCAGGGATGTTTGTTCGACTGAGGAAAGTGCTGAGTGGGGGCTCAGCAGTAGTCAAATATGACCATCATAGGCAAGGCTTGTTCTTTCGGCTCTTGCCCTGCTTCCGAAGACTTCCTTTGCCATCTGATTTTGAACCTTTAGCTGTCATGGGAGAGGAAAAAATTCTCAACAGGAGCTTGAAAAAATCCTTTTCTCAGGAATTTCTGTGTTCAAAGCTTCTTCCATGTGGGGGCCCTCTAGAGCTTGTGGAAAGATACTGTTTTCAAGACTGAAATTCAGCAGAACCTGTTTAAAGAGTTTTGCAAACTTTGGCAAATGCTGATTCAGCACATAAAACACCAGAGGTGTGAGCTCACGTAGCAGCTTGTGGCAACAATGGTGATGGAGTGATGCCATCGGGTTTTGTTGAACAAGGTGGCTCTAGAAAGGAGATGGGGAGCTTAGAGTAGCTTAAAAGGTCACCCAAAAAGTGGGATGTGTTAACAGCCTTAAATAAACCAAGTGAAGTTGCTGTTTCTTTACAAATAGACAACTGTTAATTTCTCATCATCAGTGTGAGCTGTTCCGGTTCCTGATTCACAGTAACAGAGGTTTTACTGTACTGCGCTCCTGCACTCAGTCCCAAAGCTGTACAAGTGCCTCTTCAGTTTATCTTCCTGTGTTTATCTTCTCACCGTCTTTTTAAGATTGCAACTCAAAAGCATCTAATGCTCTCTACAAACAAGTGTACAGAGGTTTGAGGAGATGCTTTTGCTAATATCTCTTTTGCAAGGACATAGTCTCATTTTGAGTAGAATTGGTTTTGAGGATATTGCAATGTCTTTAATATAGTGTAGTATCTAACCTCAAGAGGGAGCTCCAGAACAAACTCTAAGAGCTCTCTGACTAGAAAGTTGAGTTTTTGCTTTCAATCCCCCCTAGACTTCAGACTTCTTAAAAACCCCATTCTCCAACTGCGGCTGTGTAACGGTACTCAAAGCCGAGCATGCAGCGCTTCTGGAGGCAGCGCTTGGAGAGCGGGGGGCAGGCGATGGTTGGCGCTGGGACTGTGTTGCTGTCGGTGGGGTTCGCACAGCGGTATCTGGCGAACCCCAGCTGCGCTAAGCGCTGGCTCTGCGGCAGGTTGTGTGCTGCATTGGAATAACCTGAACCTCGATTCCAAGAAATTTGATGTTAGTGAAGGTGATTGTACCAGACTAAAACTTAACTTTTCCTTAACACCTTATTCTTCTCCTTCCCCAGTAGCATAATGCTGAAATTCTTGCTGCCGCACCGAGCAGTTCTCTGTGTGTTTCTTGGACGCGCTTTAAGGCAGTGTCTTTGAGCAGCTTGCCCTTCATGTGAATTGCCTATAGCTCCATTTTTCAGCTTGCCATTTCCATATTTATGTTCTCTTAACAGTCAGTTAAATTAATTTAACCGTAAAGCTCATCAGCCTGCCGCAGAACTCTTTGGAGCAAGTTCTTTTTGTAATCTTAAACATAAATGTAATAATCCTGCTTGGAAACCACTGAGTTTGAAGAAGCTTCATTGATTCATATTTTTAAAGAAGTCTATATTTCACTTGGCAACTTGTGTTATGACTCGCAATAAAACCTGTTTTAAGTCAATAAAAAGGTTCTGATTTTTTTCTTGCATGGCATTAGTGATTAGTAGTTGGGGCTTTTTAACCACAGGCTTCTGCGCTAGTGGTCTAGCCCTTCCTCCCAATTTAAAAAAATATATCTCTCTTCACCAGTTTTTGGCTTGGTTTTATTTCTTTTTAATGTAAAAAGTGCTATAGGACATTGAAATATGATGCTTTAGACAGGATTGTCTTCGAATATTCTAGCAAACAACTTCCAATAGCCTAGCAAATAACTTCTTGCTTAAATCAATTCTTAACTTTTCAGCCTCAGAGGAAAAACGTTCTTAAATTCCAGTATTTTACATTGTAGGGGAAGTTTTGTTTTGTAGTCAATTGAGCTATAATTCTGTTTGCTGAAATTCTTTCATTTGCTTGGCTTTTTTTCTGGGCACTCAATATATATATATATCCAGGCGGCATTAAAAATGTCACTATGACATTCTGTTACGCGTTTTGAAAGCACTCAAGTGATTGCCTGAAACCGCAGATACTAAATTGCGCTGCGACACATTTTACTTATAAATCGATTGCTAACAGATTACTTATGGATTGCAGTTAAACTATTCCAGGAAAACTTTGGAAGTAGCTGAAGAACTATAGATGAACAATCATTCGTAATAACAGACGTTTCCATTGTGCTTGAGAGCCAGAATAACTTTTGAACTGTGAATATGTCTGAAATAATCTTTTTTAATTTTTCTATGAGAGAATATATAGTGGTAGTAAATAGAGCAGCATTTTTTACTCTTTCTTTTTTTGCTTTTTTCTGCTTTATTTGCTGTAGGTCTTTCCATAGTGGAAACTTGGCATGAGTTTGTCTCTTTGATTTAAAGAGTGGAACATAATTTTGTAATAAAGCAGATGAGCACGTTGGACATTGCAATACGATCAGATCCAAGTGAAATAGGATCTAGTTTGTCTAGTACTAGAATCTGTCTTATCTTCTGTGTTAAAGTGCTTCTTGCTTGTTTAAGCACCAAATAAAATGATAGTGGAGAATGTAGAAGTGCCAACAGAGGCGTGAGCTGGGCTGTCTGGTGTTGGGGTTGAGATGAATGAGGGATGTGGAGAGGGGGAAGAATTGTGGCCGTGGGATTTTGTTAATGTGGTACACATTCAGTAGCGCATCTGGAGCAGAGGTAGACCAGAAGTTCTAATAACGCTCTTGCCTCTACTTTGATAATGTAATGTGTAGGTAAAAATTCCTAACAGTTTGTGAATGTTTAAAATCAAAAATTCTAGGCTTGATTCTTATAATAAAGTTAAGGGTGGTTTGGGTTTTGTTATGCTTTTAGCATGCCCATGCTGCCAAGCCTGGTTGTGTCCTTTTAAAAAGATATTTCCCCCTTTGAGGGGAGATTGGGTTTCATTAGCAAATTAAATGAGCTGAGACGCAAACTTGGCAATTTTCTATTAGAAAAATGATTCAGTGTAAGCTTGTTAGTCTTGGTGGCTTTGTGAGACATCCAGTGGGTGACACTTAAACCTAAACCAGAGAAGTGTTACTGCCAAGGCTCAGGAAACTTTTTGTCTTCACTAATTAACCTGTAATTTTTCATGTAAAGCAGTGACTGTAAAAGCTGTAACGTGGACAGCAGAATGAATGTGGATGGCAGAAAGTTTATGTGATGGCATTAATATTATAATTGGATAAGGTATTACTGGTATGTAGCTGAGGTAGCTATAGGTGCTGGAATATCAGTAGTTGTCCCAAACGGTGCAGATGGGTGTTATCCAAATAGCTAACGCAGGGGCTGTAGAGAATGGCTCTGCAGTTTGTCAGGATTTACATCATGTGTATGTAAAAGATATTGGCTGTGTTTTGCCTCTGTTTTTCTGCGTAGACAATAGCTCTTTGTAGCAGCTTCCCACTACTTAGTGTTATTAATGTCCAGTGGTACATTTCTGTGTTTAAAATAAATTGGTCCATTTAGGCATAACCAGACCATAAAACACTCCTAGCATTATGCATTTAAATAACACACTGTTTATAGAAACACCTACATTGATTAAATTCTTCTCGAACTGTAAGAAGCATTATACTGCCACTCTTGAGGTGTAGAGAATATAAATCTTCACAGATAAGTCTTCCAGCTGTGTTACTTTTTGACTTAATAGCAGCCTTGCTGGCAAACTTGATGTAAACAGCGGCCAGCACAGTTTGTTGAAGAATATCAAGTATTGCTGTAAGAATATCAAGTATTTTTGAGCGATGGGAGTTGTATATGCTGCCATTTTTGTTGATGGGGTTTTGCTGTGGGTTTTGTTTATCCTGCTTGACTAGTGGTGGGCTGTTGGACTTCTGGGCAGTGGGTTAGCAATTGAAATAGTGGTTCTGTGCAGACTGCAGCATGAAGGCAAGTTAAGTCTGGGGTCTAAGTTGGATGGTTGTCCACCTTCAGTTGTCTTGAATGTTTGACAAAGCTTTAATGCGAAGACAAAGTTCATCATCTGTTAACGATTATGTGTTCAGAGACATTGAAATTGGAGAGACAGATGTATGTGTTTTTTTGCTCTTCCTAACACTTTATTATTAAGCACCCCTGCATTTCTGATGGTGCGGGATAGGAAGTAGGGGGACTTTTTTTTTTCCTGGACAGAAGCATTGTCTTGAGGAAGATGGGAAGTATGACTAACAGAGTCCTGAATAGGATACAGGAGGCAGTGTGTTTCAGGAGACTCAATGAAGAGACAGAGTAGTAGTAAATCACTCAGTAAGTATATCTCTGTCCCATACGCATGCATATATTTGCACATACAGGCAAACTGTAACCTACCTGTCTCTTCTAAGAATAAACTTACTTCCTACTGGATCAAAATAAACCATGGAGAAGGCTTTCCTCCTGAGCAGAAAGGAGGAAAACTGTACAAACCTCTGAATTCCTTAATTGCAGAAGTTTAAAACCGAATTCATTTTTACCAGCAGGTTTTCAAGCTTCAGCAAAAAAAAAAAAAAAAGTACATTGCCATGTTGTTTTCTGGTCTCTCTAGGTAATGAGTTTTCGGGTTATGAATATGACAAATGAGTTTTCAGGTTATGAATAGAAAGGGTGTTAGCAAATGCTGACGTGGTTATATGCCATTCGGGGAGCCAGAGCTGTTGCCCACAGGGTGCTGGACCTGAAGACTCTCAGCCCTGTCGATGAGGTTGTTTCTCATTAAGATTCATCAGAACCTGAGCCAGATGATGCAAAATACGAAATGTTCACTTTTTTCCTGATGCACCTGCACGTCTCGCTGCCTGTGTCATGTACTGTAGTTGCTGGACTAAATTAGCAGTTCAAGCTAATGAGGTGAAAGATGTAGGTGTCCACTGAAAATTTGTGGTGGAGGAAGAAAGCTGCTTTATATTTATAATATTTTCTGAGTTTTTATATAAAAGAGATCCAAAAGGAGGTAACGTGGTCTTAAACAGCTTTCATTACTGTGAGGATTTCCTCCTCTTTCAGAAAGAGTCCTCAATTATATACACCACAGCTTTGGACAAGCGTTGCTACTCTTTTCCTTAGATGACTTTGATGTCTTATAGTCATTAAAAGAGATTAGTTGGGATACCTAGCGCTGATTTTTTTATGGTCATTTAGGAGCTCCTTCTTAATAGCAGGACCTGTCAGGCATGTTCTGCTTTGATTTAGTTTGAGATAGGCCATAATTATGGAAAGGCACGTCCTTATAAGCTTCGATAGATATGAAGTGTTATGTGGTCTGCTTTTAATGTGAGGAAATCTCAGCTTGTGTTGCCATAGGGTGAATTCATTAATGATGGAGCACTTTTTGCTCTGGTTGAATAAATTGGCATCTCTGCTCTGCTACATAAAACGACTCAGTCCTGTTCATACTGTACAAATTATGCTGTCCAGCTGCTAAAGTTCATCTGTGATATCTAAGAAATAGCCTGAAGTGAATAAAACTGCAATTCCATTTGAAATTTAATATTAATGAAGTGTTGCTTGCACATAATCATCAGGTGCTGTTTTGTGCATCCTAAATATGTGCATTTTCAGCCTTAAAGCTACATAATTCAATCTAAAGCAGACAGAAGCTCACCGAGACTGCTGGGGACGAAGCCTGTTACCTGAGAAGTCAGTGAAAGAGCTATGCTTGTTTAGACCACTAAAATGAAAGATGTCATTGGATATGAGAACTCTTAAAAAAANAAAAAAAAAAAAAAAAAAAAAGGCAAGGAGGGAAGGTGAATACTGGAGGATGATGGTTTGAATGGCGAAGAGCTGAGGCTTGCTCAAGAACAAGCGCATGTACACTTGCTACCCATAAACTTCAGACTGGAATTGAGAGGGTTCATAACTCCGGGAGAACAGCAAGCCTGTCAGCAGCAAAGACAAAGCAAACCAATTGCTTTACAATAGATCTTGGTTCTTCTGCGAAAGGGACTATATAATCTTGTATAGGATAGCAGAAGACTGTGCTGCTTGTCCCAGGGGATCCTTTCTGGCATTACGGCTGACTAAAGGCAGTGATAGCTCTGCTTGCTTTAACGTTAACATGAGGGCTCTTCACTGCATCTCTGCAGAGCTGTTTTGAGCTCCTGCTCACAGGGATGCCTCTTCCTGGGCTTTGTACTGGGCATTCGTGGTACTTTCCTAGCACAGTTTGACTTAAAAATTTTTGGTTTTGTTGCTCCTGACACCCCATTCTCACAAACACAAGTATTCTTATGAGCTGAGACCAGCTGTCTTTCTAAAGATTGCAGCCTTGTGTGATCTTGACAAACACATATATGTACCAAGTGTCATATTTGTTTGATACTGCTAACTTAGGAATTGATCACTTCATTGTTATTGATTTACATTACCTTCTTAGTAGATGAATTTGTAGCATGATCTCCTGACTGTTCCAAGCCACAGCTCTAGCTCTGATTTTTGTGATATAAGGGAGGAAATCTCTCACCATAGCTTCAAGAATAGGTATTTTAAGTATTAACTGACTTGAGTAAAGAGCACACAAAATGTGTTCCTAAGGTTATCTTACTGTCTCTCATGACAAGCTTTGTGACTCTAGAATATTCACCCTAGGTAGATAATAGCAATCTCTTTCAAGAGGAAAGAACAACAAAACAGGGATTCTTCTGCTGTCAAGTTTGAGTAAAGAAGAATAATTTTAGAGAAAAGCAGAAATTCTAGTTTCATTACTCAGCAAGCTTGTTCCAATAGATAGCAGGACTTTGTAAATCCCACTTTCCTTTTGAAGGCGTCCTTTGAAGCTCATGAGCTTCTGAAAATTTTCAATTGTGAGAGCTAATTTGACAAAATCAACAAAATGAGTGCTTTGATTTCTGGGACTAGATGATACTGAATGATCTGGTTTCACAGATATTCTTTACTGCTGGAAAAAAAAAAGTAAATCTCTTGCTGGCTTAATTGACTGTGCTATTTCTTCTTTATCATTCTGCTTTCTCTGCAGCATCATATGGAAATGCAAATGGCTTGAAGGCTCTCCACGCCTTTGTCGTCTTTTGCTTGATGTAAGGAGGTCTGTGTGCTGCAGTCAGCCACCAAGACTGACCTCTTCTGTTCCCTCAAGTATTCAGACAGGTGATGGTTTTTGGGAGGGAGCGCATTGTTTAAGTTTTTCCTTAAAACTTGCCTTTGCTCTGGCCTAGCAGAGGAGAGGATCCAGTATGCTGTGGCCACTGGCTGTTGCTGGTGTTGCCTTGCTGGCTTCTTGCAGTGCCCTGCCTGTCCCTGTCAGCTGTCTTTTGGCTTGTCTGGGCTGTTTGTTCTTTGGGTGAGGACTGTCCCAATTTCCGTGGGCCCACATACAGTTGGACTTTTGCTCTCCAGTGCTGAAGGGGTAACGCTATTACTAAGGTAGTCACGTCCTTTAAAAATCAAAATCTAAGGGGATATTTGTTGTTCACAATTTACAACATTCTCTACCTTTGGACCCAGCAATTTCACATCTTTTTCTGTTCTCACACACAATACCGATGTCCTTATACTTTTCTAAACATGACTTTATACCAGGCAGCACTTGTGAGTTTTCTGCGGAGGGCTTCTGCTCTTCGCCGCACGACAGGCTGAACGCCGAGCGGTCCTGCCAGCACCTGGGGCTCTGCACAGCCAGCCCAAACCTCCGATTCTGCAGTCAGCTGGACCGGCTCCAGCAGAGCTGTGGTGTTCCATTTGCGTAATTAATACAGCTCCTAAAAAGATGACTGCATATCTAAATGGTAGACCGTTAATGGCTCTGGGGAGTTCTCGCGGCTCATCCTTATAAGAAACTCTTTAGGTTCCAAAAAAAATGCATGGAGAAGCCTTTCTTGTCACTGCGGGGTGACCTTCTCTGGCTGTTCTCTGCCACACTTGTGATCTCACTTTCTGTCAAATGTTCATATTTTAGTCTAACCCTATAAAACTAGGAAGTTAAATGCTTTTTGGCACAGAGATGTTCAGTGCGGTGTCATCTTTCAGCAGCATCTGCTTCTGCAAATAGCAGTGATCGATTTTTGTCTTCAGCTGCCCGTTATCAGAATCTTAAAGATATAGTGGTGTGATTCTTGTGTTGAATTAATAGCAGATCGTCTTTGGAAAGATGACACTGCTGTTAAGTGCCAAGATCGACGAAAAGAAATCCAGTCGTGCTGGGATGATAGTTGATTCGGTATAATGCCTTTCTGTCTCCAGGAGCGTTTCTATCGGTCTTGCTGCGTACACACCCCTACTGAGATCACAGCAGCAACTAAAATTTCAGACATCTTAGGTCTGTGTTCCAGCTGGTTTTCATTTTATATTATCTTTTTTCCATTTTTTTGTCTGTCAATTAGCAATCTCTATTTTAATCAGTTTAAACAAAAACCAAACCACCACTAAATAAAGATGCAGTGTTACATGTTGATGTGTAGAAATGTACTAAAATTGGTGACTAAATGTTGCATGAGTTGAAAGGCCTAAGGTGACTGCAAGGTTAGAGGTGTCCAACAGTGGGTGTGAAGAGCGTGAGCTGCAGAATTGTAGAATGGTTAGAGTTGGAAGGGACCTTGAAAATCATCTAGTCCAACCCCCCTGCCATGGGCAGGGACACCTCCCACCAGCCCAGGTTGCTCCAAGCCCCGTCCAACCTGGCCTTGAACACCTCCAGGGATGGGGCAGCCACAGCTTCTCTGGGCAACCTGCACCAGGGGCTCACCGCCCTCAGAGTGGCTTGGCAGGGACGTCTGGAGGTCATCTGTCTGGTTCCTGTGTGATGGCTGGGACCGAGTGCAATGTCAGATCCGGTTGCTCAGGGTCTTGCACAGCTGCTCCAGCCCTGCGCTGTTGCACAACCATCCCTGTTGTGAAAACTTTCTTCCTTGCGTTCAGCTGCGTTGCCCGTGCTGCAGTTCAGACCGTTCCTCTCATTCTTTCGCTGGGGAGAGTGGGGCTCTGAAGGCCTGTTGGGGTGGGAGACCAACACTCCTCCTGTCCACCCTAGGCTGAACAAACCCCCTGCCCTCCCCCCCTCCCAGTGTGGCAGGGAGCCCTTCGGTGTCCGGCAGCCTTCCCCTGCAGCCACCCAGCTTTTCCATCACTTGTACTGGTGGGGCTGAAAATCCAGTTGTACTCTTCAGGATTATAAACTACCACCACCACTTCAAGTGGTTCCTTCTTTGTCTGTTTCATTTCTGCATGAAAACAGAAGTTTCATTAAATAAGGCTTGTGGTTGTTCACTAGATGTAACTAGTTGTTTTCAAATATTGCAGTTCTTGGTAAAATACAAGTTGTGGGGAAATGAGCATGATTAGTTTAAGTGACACTGAATTAAGCTCTGGTATGAGTGAACAGTTTTTAATTAAAAAAAAAAAACAAACAACTGAATAAGCCAGTGTCACTGGAGTGAAACACTTGCTTTGAAAGTCTCCTGTGCTGCAAACAATTGTTTTCAAAATGTACAGTACATGCTTGATTTAGATTTTCTTTTTCTTTTCCTGGGAAGCCTAAATCACAGCGACCTAGGCTGGCTGTCAGTAAGCTGTGTATAGATCAGCCTAGGCAGTTACAAATTCCTCTATTTCTGCAAAATTTGTTGGTGTTAAACATTGCCATGATTGGCCATAACAGCTCACCTCCTGCTTCAAACAGGCTGGACTGCAGAATACAAGGGGTGTATTTACCTCATTCTAAATAAATGTTTTATCACTTAGCAGTAATTGGATTGCTATTGTATTTCAGTAATTATTCCCAACAGCAAATCTGTTCTCCACTTCGCAGACGTGTTTCCTGACTGACCTTCACGCAGCCTGTCTGAAGGTGTCTTTCTTGATCTAATTCTGTACGATGAGGTTTTTGTTGGTTTCTTTTTTTTTTTTTAAAAAGGGGAACTACTGCCAGGGGTGTAGAATAATTTGTCTTTGCTCCAGTTGTCATAGTGCAAAAGTATAAGCACTTCAGTTCATGCTTGAGCTTTTAGCTGACCCTGGAGAGACAGAACGGTGCAGTGCTTTTTCAAAATGCATCGTGACATTTCAGGCTGTGTAGAACCACCCTTCTCTCAGTATCACAACCCAAATATCCTGCCAAGATTTCTCATACTTTGCAGAAATTTGTTCTGTATTTAACATGTCTATAGACAAATAACTTCCCAAAGTATCTCATAGCCGACCAAGGAATTCATACACTTGTCTGAGGATCAGACAGAGTCTGCCAGGGAAGTTCTGGATCACTGGATGGCAATTTTATGTGGAAGAATAATATTCTGTGATTAAATCTTAATGGGTTTCCAGAGTAGCTAATATTTCTTCAAGAGGAAGGCGCTGCTGAATGTCCTTAGTGAGGGCTGTCTTGTGCTAGCCTGCCTTCTGCACAAACTCCTGTAGGGGAGTCTCTGCGTTACACAGACCCCACAAACCCATCAAAGCACGGCTCCATCCCCTATGTGCTTGTCTGAAGCTCTAAACTTTTGGTTGATTGCCTGCCTGACAGATTATGTTTATTTCAAACGTATGGCATTGGACAGTGAACTTATTTCCACAGTCCGGAATTAGGCTATTCTGATGCCATTTTCCGTTAAGCCTAGTCCTAATCCTGCTTTCTGAAAATGATGGTTTCTGCATTGACTAAAACATGTGTTTCAAGTATGATGAACCATATTTTACCAGAAGGAAAACATTTTACTAGGTATTGTTACAGTGCTTACTTCCATTATGCTCGCAGGTTTCTTAGAGGCATTTTATCAATAAGAGCAGCACGCTGGCGTTAAGCTGTGAGTAGTCTTTAGCTGCCTTTGCCGCTGTCACAATGTTGTGGTGCAGCCCTGTTAAAGCACGTTTGCTGTGCAAGCCTGCCTCTTCATTTAGGTTGAGCCTGTTGATGAGATATTAGCTGCACTAACTCACAGGACAAGCCAGTTTTGAGCGTGAGTAGCCTGGGCAGCATCTGATGCGGTACCCGTTGCACTAGTAAAGAAACCTTCCTTTGGAGATAGTGAAGGTCTTTCGGTCTTGGCCATGAAGTTAAATTTTGTGGTTTATTCCTGCATTGGCTTTTATGCCATCCCTGCTAGGAATCAGTATTTTCATCCTCTCATTTTTCATCGCTTCCTCCCTGTTGCGCTGTCTTCAGCCTACAGCTGGAGCTGCCTTCGTTCCTGGAGCCCACCTGCTCGCTCCCCGAGCAGCACTGGGGGTCTGCTTCCTTCTGGGAACTTCTGACCCTGCGTTTCTTCCTTCAGGGATGGAAACCTGTTTGCTGAACGGATTGCTAGATTTATTTGTATGTAATGATACTTAAATCATATAAGCAGGGATTCGGATGGTGCGATGGCTAAAAGAAGAAGGGATACATTGGTGCTCGTATCCCTAATCCCAGCAACTACCCAACATACATGGACACGCGATGAGAATGTAGTTTTACTAGCTCGTTGCTCCTAGTGGGTCAGCAGCATTCTTCCTTTTCTGTTAATTTCTGCTGGTTCTAAAGAATATTTTAGACAAATGAGAATAATGTAAATCTAGTTGTGCTAAAGCTTTGTGCTCTTGGCTGTATCCTTTCTTCTCCCATCAGTATGGGTGAACTCTTTGTTATTAAGAATGGTGCTTGGGAGGCTTATGAGGCCTGCTCTTAAAAATCAAAGTATGCGTATTTAGGGGGTTATTTTGACTCCTCTGTCTCTATTTGTACCCTTGCCCATTTCTTATTACCCAAGGTTTCTTAGGTGCAATCTAGAATTGAATGGTTAATCTCAATTTCTGTCTTATTTGAGTAATCCACTAAGAAAGTGTGTTCAGAGGAATTAACTTACAAAAAAAACCCAACTAGGGCAGTAAACTTGAAAACTTACTGACTGACTGTTTATAAAAAGAAAAAAAGAAGCCCTGCAAACTAATTAATCCTTTCTAACCAAGAAACATAGAACTTCTAACTTACTTTGGGTAGAAGTAGTTGTGATAACTGTGTGGTAAAGGTGGTCTTTGGAAGCCTCGCTTTTGTACTGTTCCATTCATAAATATAAAGATGAGTTTCTGTTTGTAAAACAATGCTGTTTAGTTTGGGAACTTTGCATATTTTGCAGTGCCCGGCAACCATGCTGGGATGCAAAAAGCCCAGCCTCTCTAGTTGGTAGCATTTTAGTTCTAGCATTCAGCGCACGAAGCTCGGTTACGGGGTAGTGTGCTTTGCGGGACCGATCGCAGGTCAGGAGGCCAAGGCCTCCAGCACTGTAATCACTTGTGTGGTGGGCTTTGAGCTTCCCTTCTCCTGTTTTCTCACTGTACAGTCAGTTTTATGTTTGAAAAGCTGCTGAAAAAAATAGTGCTTTAGCAGTACTACGTGATTTAGTGTGTGCTAAAAAAATAAAATCACTTTTGGGCATGATGTAAAGCAATGTAACCGAAAATATATTTTTCAAAACAACTATTTTTTTTTATTTTTAATATTTCCAGGGAGGGATGAAACAATGCAGCCAGCCAAACCATCATTCCTTGAATATTTTGAGCAGAAGGAGAAGGAGAATCAAATCAATAGCTTTGGGAAGAATGTGTCTGGCCAGACAAAAAATTCATCTGATTGGAAAGTACCACAGGATGGAGACTACGAATTTGTAAGTCTATACTTTGAAATTCAATCAATGTGACAATCTTTAAGAGTTTTAGTCAGAGCTGCTATAAGGTTATTTCTTGTTTTGACAGACTAATGGAAACTTGAGGAGATTCTAATTGCTAATGCATTTGGATGGGGCATTTTGAGAAACTCATTTTCTTTAGGTATTTCTCGGTAATCATAACCAGTCATTATCTGTATATTTTCCTTGTTTAAAAGCAAACAAATGAACAAAAAAGCCCGAGGACATGAAGGTACAAGCAATTTTGCTTTACTTCCCCATTATGCATAAAGTAAAACAATAGAATTCCAGATGGCAGTTGGAAAATGCAAATCCTGAATGTATAGTGTTTGACAAAAAACAGCGTTAGAACCATCGAATTTCCTTGTTTTTCTCAAGGTTTGGCACTGGGTTTTGTTTTATTATATAAACATCGAGCTTGTCTTCATTTCTCTTTCAAATCCTCAATTTCAGTCTTCCTAACTATGGTTCACGTGCTCAGAATTTTCAGGAACTTTACAGAAATCCAAAGAAAGATCTATTACTCATAAATTTGATATTTTTTTTTTTTTTTCCTGAGGACAGAAAATTTCTGGTTTGCGTTCAAAATGCCAGAAGATGCTTGCTCTGCTGAACACTGTTCCCTCCACTGCATTTTCTTTCAATGATGTTTCACTGCAAGCACTTTTTGCTTTAAGTGCGTTGTGCACCCTTACGATGTCGGTTCGTGCTGCCCGTGGTTCAGGTTGTCACGCTGCACGCGGTAGCTGGTGAGATTCACTCCACCTTCACAAAGCAGCGTGGAAAGCAAATTCCCTCTGCTAGTCACGACTGGGGGAGATGCTTTACTTTAATGCTAGAATAATAGCTGGAGCCTTTCATTCTCTTTGTACAGCTTGTGTGGACTACTGCTGTTACATATATTTTGTTGTCTTTGCTGCTGCTGTGTCTCAGATTTTCTTATTTAGACCAAAAAGGATGGCTAGCGGAGGGGACCTGCTGCGTTTTCTCTCTTCTAGCCCTTTGCAGTACGTTACGTTTAGCCTGAAGGCTTAAAGTCACTGCATAAACATGTTTTGCAAAAATAACCTGCGAGCTGCCTGTGTATCACAGGGTCTGGGCCAAACACGATTCCAATTGAGTCAGATACTCCGTTTATCTCATTCACCTTACATGCTGTAACTTAATTTAATGATAAACAATTATTTTTCAATGTATGGTATTTCCCAGGAAAGATGGGCTGCTATGGAGTATCCTAGAAGTTTTTTGTAGTCTGCAGAAGATGGCCCGAGGGGAAATTTGCTGTAATTATTTTACTTTCTAATTTGGTTGATAACAAGTTTAGCAATTACCCTTATTTCCACTGAGTAGGATGCATTCCACCGTGCATACCGTCAGCTGTAGGTGCAGGCTACACCCAGCGAGCGACACAGGCAGCGCGGGTGACACAAGGAAAGGTCGGTGCCATTCTAGCAAACAGGACCTACAAGTATTTTTAGAATGTGCAAAGCAACTGTTTGACACGCATGTGACCTTGTTTACTGATTTCCATTAGTACTGAAGTATTGCCATGTGCATAGATTACCAGTGTGCTGGAAGCAATAAAAGCAAGCAATAAAAGCTAGCAATAAATCGGGCTTTGGGTCACCTTCATGTAGTAATTTGTAGAAATTTTGCTTCCCAGCTGTATGTATTTCTCTAGTTCAACTGTGTATGAATGTACCCACCTGTCTTGCATGCAAATTTTGTAAGAGAGCTACTTTCTTTTCTGTAGGGTAACAAAAATGCTTGAAAGCATCCTTAAGAAATACACGGGGGTATTTGTATAGTGCTTTTCTGAGGGTCAGTAGCAGTAACCTCAGGTTGTGTAATGTATTCAAAGACTTAAAACTGGGTATTTTTCCTGTTTGGCTAAAAATACATCGATTTGGCTAGCTACATGTAAAAGTCATGTTTATTAATGCTTTACTTATTGAAAGCTTCGATGCAATAAGCATTGTGGAATAAGAAAGATATACATTCACTAGTAGGGGTATCAAGTACATCTGTCCTAGCCTTGCCTGCAGCTATAACTTACTTCTGCATTGTTGAAGTTTGAGCAGACGTTGTCTATAGAGTTTGCAGGATTCCAAGTAAAGATGAGATCAGTGAGATGCTGGGTGAATACTAGTTCCTCCTGGGCCTTAAGAAATGATTGAAATATTATTGCTTTGTGCTACTGCAGACTAGATAAATATGCCTTGTCTTCTCTTCTGTATTCCTCTCCCTCCTGTGTGAGTAGCACCTGGAGTCTCCTGTCTTCCAAAAAAAAAAAGGGCAATATTAAATTACAAAAGATTTTTGCTCTTTTCCCCTGTGGCAAAGCCATTTGACCTTTTCTTGACTAACATTGTTTCTCTGAAGCAGGCAAGTAAGACACTATTTATATCACAATGGCAATGTCATGTTAGATAAGGGTTAGATCGAGTCAGCCCCGTCTACTGCGGAGCTGAAAACCCAGAGATCCTGCTCTAAAAGGTGACGAACTCCATTCCTCCCCAATGTGATGCTCTGGCACTATGTCCCGGTCGTGGTCTGAGATGGCATAAACCCAGTGTATTTCCAGCTGTGTATTTCCATCCTTGGATTTCTGAGGTAGAAATTACTATTAACTGATTAGTCAATGCCCGACGGTGTTAATGTCTATCTCCGCTCATGTTTGAACAAGGATCTCTAAAGATTCAAGCACTGCTTGATTACGAAAAATGCTTTCAAGAACATTATGATTTATTTAGCGTGGAGGAAAAAATACTAACGATGGGCAAAAATTCTTGCTTTCAGGAAGAATATAATAAACTCAACTCTAATACAAAAATGCTGCAGGGGTAGGCTGTTAATGGGCAGGCTGCATTGCATGTAGGATTCCTAATTGCCATAATCAGATCTCAAAATTTTTGTAGTTGAATTTAATTTTGCCAGTGAACATTAGTCGCATACTGTTGCACACACTTGAATTAGTAATGCTAGAAGATTTGTTTAGACAATGTCATACATTTTTTGACTTATTCTTTCAGTAGTACTGTAACATATGGCAAAATTAATTGTGCAGTGTTTCCTGCCCTTAGACACAACAAACCCTTTGCTTATTCCTATTTTAAAAGCCTTTTAACTGCTCTGAGCAGGTCAGTACTCTAATATCACCTGAGGCTAAAGTGGGATCACTTTTTTTTTTTCTGGCCCTGCTTGAAAGGCCTTCAGTCTTGCCAGACTTATTGTAGCATGTATTTGTGGATCACCCATTCATGAATGTTGTGTTTTATATCACTAACCATTTTATTGAAAGCCTATTTTGTTAGCAAATTAGCAGGTTCCAGCCATTCATTGCTTATCGTAGCTATAACAATACTGAAATCTTTTCATTTTTATTTCCTGAGTGTGATTTTCACTGGCAAAAATGAGTGGCAGTAGAGCCCCCGTCAATCTTTAATTTTGCCATCACTGTGTAAGTCCTGTTTTTTTAATACCTGTAGTGTTGAGATTAGGTTTTGCTTTAACTCTAATTTATAATTTTTCATATATCAGTGGATCTATGCTAATTAAGTATCCTAATGGCTTGTTTTGGATGTGGAGTCAAATAGGACCTGAACTTTGAAAAGACACTAGAACAAGAGTACTGCAGGACATCAAGCCTTTTCGCAGGCTTTACACAAGGACTTGAAGCCGTTTGCTCGAAGGCCTTTTTGATTCCGGCACCTGTGTATCTGACGACCATTCCTGCTCGGTGTAAGGCAGCCTGTCAAGAGCTTAATTGGTACAGACACTTTTATGTTGTCTTTAGCTGCTCTTGTTATCTGTGCGTCCCTGGAAGAACACCAGGTGCTAGCTGTGCTTTTGAAGAAAAGCATCGCCGTTCACCTGCAGGACCTCGGTGGAGAACTGCAGCCATCAGCAGTCGTTTTCTGCACTGGCGATCTCCGTCCTGCTGCTGCAGCTCTGGGAAGGAAGCTGACTTTCAGAAACAAGGTTTATGTCTCTTAAGAAGTATCCTGCTTCATTTGGGAAGACCTTGCTTTGCTTGCATCTGCCGCGTCTTGGTGAATCAGACCTTTCCTATTCCTACACTTACCAACAGCCAGTAGTTTGGGTCTGTCCTTCTCACTCCTTGGCTCAGTGGAGAGGATCTGCTTTCACAGGTTCTCCCACTGAAGCAGAAAAACTTTGGAGCAGAACTTTTTTTTCTTACAAAAATGAAATTAACGTACATCATCGAGAGTCTCGATGTTGGCAGAAGTAGAAGGAGTAGACGCGGCAAATCTCGCAGCTTTCTGTGGAAGGACTGTGGAAGGTGGCTGTTGTCACGGGCACTGTTTGCAGGTTCACCGCGCTTCAGCCGGCCGTGAGCGAACCTGTGTTTCAGGTCTTGTGTTTCCATGCTGTGAGTGCTGTTCTCTGCATTAGCTTATCTTTTTAGGTCCCTTTGAGAAGTGTCTCCTCAGCTGCTGATGAGAATTTCGTTGGACAGGAAAGATTGGTGTGATTTCCCCTAGTTCCAAAACAGACTTTATTGCTTTTCAGCACACAGTGTCAGCTGTTTCTCTGCTGCTGGGGAAGACCGTCCTGCAAGCAGCAGAACTGTTGCTTCTGAAATTTTTGTGGGGCTAAAGAAGGAAGGATGAGCATGAGGTGCTAATTGCCTGTAATTAGGGGGGGAAAATGCAGGTGCTGATCAGCTGCCACTTTTGTCGGGGCTGCACAGTCAGAGCCCTCATGTACAAGCAACAGTTCTTGTCTCCACCTCACCATCTGCTAGGCAGACATGGGCAGAGAAGGGACTTTGCAGAGTTACAGGAGCCAGAGGAAGGGCTGGGTCTGATCCCATAGCTACAGATCTCTTTCCAGTAAGCAGTTGTCTGGCCTGTTGCTTCCAAATTGCTGGGGCCACAGCTTGCTGATGATACCCGACTTCACCATGGGTTGTGCTCTTTAAAATTCACCAATTTTGAAATGAGGCGTCTTTGTTTCAAAGGTGTCTGTAGACCGCTTACTGTGGTCTTTGGTTTTGTTTAGAAGCTCTTGCTGTAGACAATGTTCCTCTTCCTTACACCAAGACCTGCCAGGGGCTCCTTGGAGCTGGAGGCTGGAGGAGCTGGATGGTTCACCCACCCCCAGCCAGCGGGGCAAAGGAGTGAGCAGCAGAAATGTGTTTCACACTTGCGATTGCAATTTGTTCAGTTAAGGGACAAAGCAATAGTCTGGCAAACTGTTGGAGCAAAACATCAAGAAAACACTTAAATTTTAGTAGTCCAATTTCTAAAAGTATATTCGCATCTTTTGGAGTTCTCGAATTATCTGCGCTGCAAGAGTTCGTATTGCAACTGCAGCCTCCTTTAAATAACTTTGAATAACTGTACGTCCATTTATACTTACTTGATAGGAAACTGAGATTTTTTGTCCCTGTCTGTAAGCACCTTCTAGCCAGAGCTTTTAACAGCTTCTGCTTAGATCTTTCTTTTTTACAGGGGAGGCTTCCTCTTACCTGGGTGGCAGTATAATTCTTTCTCTTGAAGTAGTAAAGAAAAATATAATTTTCTGTTTACTGAGGCTATGTTTCATTATGCTGCTCTCATCTGGGATATAATGTTTTGTATTAACATTCTCCTTTCTATGCTTTTACTTAGTAGTTTGAAACATTACATTGGAAACAAAGTAATTAAAATAAATAAGTAAAACAACTTCTGGTATCTTTACCAGCAGAGGAGGAAAGTGTGTTAGTCTAATGGTGTCTTCAGCTTGTTCGGTTGGACAAATGGCTGTTGGTTTGCAGTGAAATCATGAATGTAAATCCTTTTCCGTGTAGTTAGACAAATTAGGTATTGTTGTGATAGCGCAAGATTGAAGTTCTTACTGAAAAGTTTATAGAAAGCTTAATTCTTTCAAAGCAAGTCAAATCACATCAGGATCGTGCTGTATTTTTGAGCCTGGTGGTAGACACCAGCCTGACAGTGCCTGCAGATCAGTGTCTACTTATGCATGTCAGGTGTGGTCCAGGCGGTACGGATGCCAACCAGGATGGATCGCTGCCGGCTGGAGTCCAGACCAGGGAGGTGCGGTGACTGATGCACGCTGCAGCTCCGTATGCTGCCCAGCCCTGCCGTGAGTCTGCAAAAGCTGCAGCTGGTATCTCACGGCGCACAGGGTTGTGCCTCTTGCGTCGCCCTGCTGCTTCCCCTATGCCGCTGTAGGACTACGGTTAAAAATGGAGATCACTCAGCACAGTATATTTCTTCTCCCAGCTCAGGTCTGTGGTGAAGAATGGCTGCATACTGGAACCATCTGTTTCTTTCATTGAGAGTGATTTATAGGGAGGAACTGTTAGAGGGCAAGTGATTTATTGCTTATCAATAACAGTAAACACGTTCTGCTTTACAATGACCAGAGTCTGTAGTTTATTGTATTCTGTCTGTGAAGGTGTCATTTGTCTTGTGAACAGCTTGTTGTCTACCAGTACCTGGAACATTCAATGTCTTTGGTTTCTCTTGAACATTCATTTGGATAGCATTTATTAGCACTCTAATATTGATGCTTTATAGCTTTACTGCCTTTTGTCTGTCCTTCTAAAAGTTCGATCGATTAAAAACTTGGGAGTATTTTCTGTACGGTTGCAGGCTTTGAAAATGATGACAGGCTAAATAATTGGCACTCATTCTGTTGGAACTGGTCTTTGGGTGTTTTCTAGCAGTAGGAAGAAGGCATGCTGAGGAGATATGGATAAGGCAGAAGGTAGAAGAAAAGCACTTGTACTATATGGGTAAGCTGCCATTGTGTGACTCTTTATAGTTTATCATTTCATAGCCTTACCTGACTCTGCTGTGATCCTGTGAGCTTTATCTTCTTTTTACTTCTGTCTTTTAAGCAGCTTGGTAAAGGTGTCGGATGCAGGCCTCTACACTAATCTTTCTGTTCCTCCTTTCCCCCATCCAAATTACTCAAGTGAATAACCTGAGCTGGTTACTAAGACTCCAGATAGTCTATCCACTTGGACAGGAGCAAAAAAAGCTTTATTGGAGTGTGCACATTCGCACGTCATTTAAATGGGATTATTTGAGAACCAATTAATTTCGAGACTTCTATTGGATTATTAGGAAACTTGCAATACATTCTTTTCTAAGAGAGCAAGTAACTCCCACCCTTGTGTGGTGAATGAAGATTGACTGTTCCAAAAATTCATTTGAACGTGTATAGTTTTGCATAGAAGAAAAAAAAATGTTTGGTTAAAGTAGAGCTTTTTTCAATAACATTTTTTCCAAGACTAAACCAAACACTTTGAGTGAATCTTCAGGGATTTCTCTGTCCAAAAGTTTCTTCCCTTCATCTATCATGAACTCCCATTTTTCCCAGTGGTGGCTAGAATAAAAATTACTTCTCAAGCACTGATTTCTTCCAATAGTCTTACTTTGATCGTAAAGTGAACTTATTTGCTAGGGCATTCATCAGTTTGAGAGAGAACACCAGATCTGGGATGGCTGTGTAGGGCCTGGGGAGTTGGGGCTGATTCCTAGTTGGGAAACAAGTAAACTTGTTTGTGCTGTGCTGAATCTGAAATAAAGCTTTTGTCTTAACACTCTCCAATTGAACCATAATTTTTGGGGGAAAAACAACAGACTCTAATACAAAGACTATTTTTCTGGCAACAGAAGATGGTCCAGAATAGACAACTATTAATTTCCAAAGCCCATGGTATCTCCTGCTAATTGAGGGAGATCTTAAAGTGTAGTACCTAGCTGTAATTTCTACTGTGAAGTATGATTTATAAAGAGACAGGTTTTTGTGATGTTTTATTCATTGGTTTTAAATGTCACCTGCCTTGATTCATAACATTGATGTCCCTTAAATGGATTTCCTTTTTTTTCCCCTTCAGCCATCTGCTAAGAATTTTTAAAGCTCTGCTAATTGTTTGTGTTTGTTTTAAGCATTACCTTTTCAGCATATTTGGTATGTTCTTCCCAGCAAATACTTTTAACTAGTGACATCTTTATTAAGGAAAAATGGCTCATTTTGTCACCTTGTAATCAAACATACAGTCATTTTAAAAATAAGCCCAGGAACAGCTTGTTTATCTCTTTTATTGTTTAAGTGGTCTTGAATCTTCTGTAACATTTGCATAAGGAAGAGACTCTGAACTTGACTGCAAACCTCATCGAATTCATGGCTGCTTCAAACCACCAATGTGATTTACAGCAAGTTCTATGCATGTAGATTTTATAAACCTTTCTAAATTCCCTTTATAACAACAACAACAAAAAACCCCACCCAGAAGATAGCACATTTGGTTTTCAAATTTGTTAGCAATGTTTGAAATTGGAAAAAGGTAGTTCAGTGGCTTGACTCTTCTGTCTGTTGCGGAAGAGAATAGATTTCTGCTGTCTTACATTTGGTAACAGGGTCATTGTTCACCACCTGCTTTCACTTTGGTGCGTACTGACATTGATTGCAAAGCACTTACTGCCACAACTTGCTGTCAAAATTTCATTTTTGCTATATTTTTGTATATAGCAGGCCTTCTGTGACATAAGGCTTTTAAATGAAACTTGCGGTGAGTGGGAAGCAAAATGAGTTGCTGTTGTTTGTGTGGAATTGCTTAGGTCATAGCCCTTAATGGAGACTGAAATAATGTAACCTGAAATCAACTTTATATGAGAGTATTCAGACTTGTAAATTCAACATCCCGGACTATCTTTGAGGCCCCTTTGCTACTGCAGTGTTTAATCAGCTGAGACGTTGACTGAAAGTTTTGTGGATGAACTGAGTAACTAACAGAACTTCAGCCAGGGTCTTTGATCATGGGATTTGTTCCACTACTGCTCTGTGTTTAAGGTCAGGCTGCAACGTGCATTTCTGCTTTGCGAGGAAGGGAAGAGGAATTAATAATTGAAGGTGTGACGTTGGAAAAAATCTCTGAGCATACTGAATTCTTTAGAAAACCTGTTTGAGCCTTGTTACGCCTTGAGATCTGTTTTCAAGGCTGGGTGTGTTCTTGGCACAGCATCTCCCTTAAAGAAAGAACACTGCTGCTCAAACGAGATCTGTTTGAAATGCTTCTAAAATCTTCTTGCAACTCATCTGTCAGTACAAATGTTTGTAAAGGGTAATGTAGCTTAAAAAGACAAGCTTGTCCAGGCTTTTCTCATCTGTAGCAGAAAGGGCTCCTTTTGGGGACTCTTTGCATCAGGAACCTAATGTAACTGTTCTGGATTGCCTCTTGGAGGTCTCTGGACCATAAGGGATAAAGTCTCCATCAAGCCTCTGTGAATGCTTTCCCATGGGCAGGGTCTCATCCGGACAAGTGCCTGAAATGAAGTACTGTGGAGGAGCAAAGTTACCTCAGCTCTGACTTCTGGACCTGGTGCGTTTGCCTCTCTGCACCCTCTTCTTGTATTACTATAAAACCTGCAGAAAAATCTTGGTGTTGTTTATTGCCAGTGTTATTTGGTGCATGTAATTACTGGGTGTCTCCCTGCTTACCTCACCAGGAGACTTTGCAGGGGGGAGTTTCATCATATGTGAGGCATGTTTGAGGTCTTGCTCCTGCAGAGAAGGTGATACAGTTGGTTCTGGCTGCTTCCAGTGGCCAGGGTGTCCTGGGAGGATTGCTTTAGCTCTTATTTCAATAACCTCAGCGACCAGATAGCTTCAAAGCTCAAGCTTCGACCTTCAAGAAAGAGGGAGAAAGAGTAGCTTGATGCATAAAGACTGATATAGTCTGAAAGGAATATTATTCAGAAATTAAGTGCTTAATTCCGTCTTGGTTTGTGTCATGCCATCACACAGGATCATTATAAATAAATGCCCAAGTAATAGTGAACGCTTGGGAAAACCTTGCCTGGCGAGGCATGCAGGTTCATGCGACATGGGTTTTATGGAGATGGTTCACTGGGGGGCTGTCCCCAAAAAATATTTGTCTCTGAGATAGGAAACATATGCCCCTGATTTTAAAGGCGACAGCCTCTCCCGTGGTCATGCAGCTATTCATTTTTCAAAATGCCATGGAAGTCTCTGTAGTTTAGTCTTTCCTCAGGAATCTTTTAATTCACTATCCAGTCTTCCTTGCCTTCAAATTGCGGCTATTTCTTCCTTGCCCTTAGTGAAGGAGGGGAGGCAGAGCTGCCTTGGACTGGGGTTTTGCCATGAGCCTCACTTTTGGGTACAGGAGGTAGGGAACTGGTGTGGTCCCTCTGGAAACAAACCCCCTTCAGCAGCTCTCCAGGATTTGGAAATAAATTGGGAGACCAAGACTCAAATTAAAAACATTTGTTGAATAAGGGTTAATACTTCTAAGTGTTAAGATAGATAGGCCAAGGTTATTTAAAACTATAATGGCTACTTACCATGGATTACCTTCATTGTGCCATGCAAATTTAAGTTGTGAAGTCTTCAGATAAGTTAATGATGCTAATATACCAGTAGCAAACTTCTCACTCCACATTATTAACGAAGACTATATTCACGTACTGATTTAGTGTTAACTAGGTTACCACTTCAGTTACATTTGTGTTTCACGGTAATAGTACCCTGAGCAATATTGTATGAAGGAATCGCTCTTACTTCAGGTATGCTTAGTTCTACTTCTTCAGGAGTTCTGCTTTATTCAGGATAAGCGATCCTGAACTGGTAAATCAACTGTTAATCCTTAAGCGAGTGGAGCCCTTAAGAGCAAGGGAAAGAGGAGGAAAGGGTATGTCAGATTGGAAGGAAGCTCCATTACAGACCCACGTACCCTTCCTAGCAGAACTTAGTGAAACCTCTCGGATTTGTAGAAAATCTTATTTGGTTTAAAGAAATCAGCATTTTCTGACAGATTGCTTTTCTTAAAAAAGAAAGGGGGGGAAAAAAAAGCCCGTGTTGGTCATCTGTGTACTTTACAGTTGATTTGTGCAGCTAGCCAGATCTTCAAAGCCCAATGACGTGATTTATTTTAGCATGTCCAGAGGTATTTTGGTACTCTTACTTAAGAAAATTAAAAGCATAATCACTTAGAGAAAAAAAAAAAAAAAAAACAACCCTCTGCTGTGTTTTTCCTTAATCAAATCTCAGGCAAGCGGTTTTTATAAGCAAATGATTCTNGGGTTTTTTTAATCAACTTTTTCCCCTTTTTTCTTTTTTTTTTTTTTTTTTTTTATTTTGCTTGTCCAGACAGGCTGACCTTTTAGCTTGGTTTCTAATTCAGTTACTGAAAAAAAACAGTGAGATAACTTGCCCTTGTGGTTACAGGATTAGTCAGCCACTTTCTAAGTCTCTAAAGGATTTTAAGGTTTGGACTTCTTGAAGTTCAGTGCTGCAGAATAACACTGACACAATTTGTCATTTCCTTTGTTTAGATTAAGTGTGTATGGTACTTGGGATGATTTTGGAAGTGAATAAGGTTATTCATACTCATAATTGATACTAAGACTAAAAAAGGAAATTTAATCTTGGAACTCAGAAGATTAAAATTCATTGGTCTTTTTAAAAAAGCCTCCTTTTTAATGACCACTCATATCATTGAGTAGAGCTTTGGATGGGTTTTCTTCCTTAATATAATTTCTATACAATACTGAGGGTAATAACAGTATGCAGAGGTTATATGGATGTGCTGGCTCTCACACCAAAACTTTCCTGAGCCCTTTTAGGGATTACAGTAAGGATTGATAACATGCAATTCTTGGCTAAGAGCGACTCGGGGATGCCAGCGTTATTGATGCAGGCTGCGGTGTTCCCGCAGTTGTGCAATCTTCTCTGCTCTGTGGGTAACTGCTCTGCATAATCGCTGCGTAGCCAGCGCAGCCAGGGAGATCTGTGTGTTTGCTATAACCCTCTGAAATTTGTTGCTGTATTGGGAATTTTCTGACATCTTGCCTACAGCAAAGCTGCCCCCCGGCTCTTACAGGCTTTTGAGAAATGGGGGGAAAACTTCCAAACTGTGGGGAGGGTGAGAAAGCAAAGATGCCTCTTAGCTGGAGAAGGAGCAGTTGTGTGTCTAAAGCATGTACCTGTGTCTGTTCTGTAGTGGTCACGAGAACTGGGTGCTGAAGGTATGCTTGAGGAAGGTCATAGAATCATAGAATCATAGAATGGTTTAGGTTGGAAAGGACCTTGAAGATCATCGANCCCTTCGTAGAAGGCCACCAAATTAGTCAGGCATGATCTGCCCTTGGTGAAGCCATGCTGGCTGTCACCAATCACCTCTTTGATTTCTGTGTGCAAGGTCCTTGCTGAACCAGCAGGTTCGCACTGTATGGGTGTAAATACACCTTCAAATAAAAGATAGTTGAGTAATAGTATTATGGCAGTTCTTGCTATGGAAGAGACAAATCCTAAGCGTGGCATGGGACTTAGCGCATACAACACATATACTTTCATTCTCATATAGACCCATTAGATCTCCTGGAATCAGAAAATCAAATATGAGCGTAGGGTATATCAGCTGGGGAGTGTGTGAGTGACTGGGGGAGTGTGTGAGGGACTTCCCAGCAAGGAGCTCTCGGCTGTTACGTGGCTCAGGCGACGAGACAGGGCGCTGTGGGAGCCACGGCGGGTGTGGGTCAGCCTGGAGGCCAGCTGGGCTGGCGACGGTGGGGCTGCCTGGCCCCAGGGTACGGCAGAGAGTTCCTCCAGACTGACCGGAATCTGGGCTCAGCATCAATCCCTGTGACACCTTTACGCTGCTGCCATCCAAGTAATAGCCAGAAAGCCGGTATTGACGAAGCTTGGGCTTTTCGACTTGTCTCGTGTTAAAGGCAGCCTTTTGCCTCGGCAGCCGCTGGGGACTGAGGTTCCGTCAGCCAAGTGGTAGTGATGCCATGAGTGGAGGGGCAGCTTCCCAAGAAGCCTGTCAGGCTGTGATGGTGTGGCAGCTTGAGAGAAGCCTTGCTAAGCTAGCAGGACGCTGAGCTGAAAAGGGAGGTCTTGGCAGCGGTCCTTCCTGCAGATGCAGGACAGAGGGAAGTTCCCATTTTAGATGTGGTCTTCACGTTGTGTCTGGCAGGGAGCGGGGCAGGAAGGAGGATGTGGCACGCGTTGCCTTGCAGTAATTCTGTAGGAATAGTACAGAAACAATGGCCTGGCATCACGCACCTTTGTTTTAATCAAATAAGCCAAGCTACGTAGAAAGTAACTGGAATCCTCACTGGCATTGTAGCAGTAAGATGTTTCACTTTCAGTAGCCATAAAACTCCAAATTTGTGAAAGTAAGATAGAGCTAGCCCAAACCCGTCATCTGAGAAGGCCTGGGTCTCCCCTGATGTAACTCTCTATTAAAATACTTTTTCCAGTTCACTTAGAGATCGAATGCTGAGTGGGTGTTCGTGTCTGTCTTTCCTCTACAAAACGCCATGTCGTGATTGTACTCCCTTCGCTGTTTCAGCTGCTGGACTTGCACCGGCTGATGTTGACTTGGCCTCCAGAGCATGTGCTGATCGAGTTGAAACTTGAGTGTTATTTCTTTGTGGGAAGTCATCTGCTGTCCAGATGAGGTGGCCTGAAACAACTGTCTCCAAATGTGCACTGATGACAGATCCTGTTCACTTTCTTTGGGAAGTTCACTTTCTAGCGGCATTGCTGTTCTGGCTTGTGCTGGGTGCTGCAGCCCATGATGTGTTTTGCTAGCACATTGCCTAAATAATTAAGATGCATTAAAAGCAGAAGCTTGTGCTGCTGAGACTTATTTTTCAAATGCTTTGAAAGATTAATATCTGTATTTTTAATCTTGCATGAAATCCCAAAGTGAGTGCATTTCATCCACTGCTTTCATAACAGTGAGGAACTTCACTGACATGCCAAAGCTAAAAGAGGGGAAAAACCAAGATAATTCCTGTTTGTGTAGGCACTGGGGTTTGTTCTGATTTACTGTAGCCCCTCTGTAGCGTGACTCCTTGACGGATTTGTGAAGTTGTAGGGACCTGACAATCATGATGAAAAGTGGGCGGTAAGTGCCCGTAGGTTCCTAGATGCTCATGTCCCTTGCATTGGACAGCTTACAGTGAATAAATAGTTAATGCCTGCTCATACATTACATCGAGGCCTCCTTATGCTAGAAACATAAATGAGAACAAGGCACTTAATTTTTAGATCAGTGATTGAAAGTATGCCAAGTGGTATTGAGCCAGCATTTCAGGAAAAATGCTAAGGAAAAAAATGGCATGCTATTCCAACACCAATTTATATCACCGTTTTCAAGACCTAAAGTCTGGAGCACTGCTTAGCATGAGAAATCACCCTCTACATTTAATTTTGGCCAGAGAAATTGAATGCTTTTTTTGCTGGTTTAAAAAAAGTGCATAGTACTATTCAGTAATCTGTTCTTTCAGAGTATATTTGATACGAGCATTTAATTGATACCGTGTTAACCAGTCTTTCAAGTTACAGAAGGCCAATTCCAGAATAATCTCAGTTCTTACACTTGTCAGAGCTCACATTCATGGATCCTTGAGTTCTGACACCTCTCCCTAGCTCGTGGTCTCCTATAGCACCCATGCACTCTGGCACGCTGCAGGCTGAATTACGCTGCGAGGTGGTTGCTACAAATAGTTGCAGCAAGTGGCATCCAATGGGTGATCGGCTTCCAAAAATAAAACCCTGCTTGAGGAGGTGATAGAAGAAAAGTTCAGAAGTTGAGGTGGATGTGCATCAAACGGATCTGCAGGATCCTGAGAGGAAGTATGAGTGTGCCCTTGGTTTTATCGGAAGAGAAGCATCTTGATAGCATTGCTGATAGCCAAGGTCAAGTGAAGCAAGAGTTTAATTAGTCTCTTCTGTGAAGAGCCTCCCTTCCCAAAGGACATCTGAACACTTAATAGACTATTTGTAGGAATTCTTTTCTACTTATCTCTAATACGTAGCCACTTGTGGTGTCCAGTGTGATAATCAATAGCCTCCTGTGAGGGACTCAGATGTGCTTTCATGAAATTGTAGTCCCGGTTGGTTGTTTTCTTTTTTGCTTTGTTTTTCCAAAGTAGCCTGTTGCTACTGTATTACAGTGGTGATGTTTTTCATTATCTCTGGCAGCAAATTTCTATTTGGCATTTAATGTTTAGTGTAGCGTGGATAACTTGGTTTGGATAAAACCCCTTTTCAAGCCATGTTTAGATTTTACCTGTCTAAACACGCACAAGTAAATGAGTTGTGCTCCCTGTTACTATGATTCAAGATCCTTTGCGTTTCTGGGGGGCGCTTTGATTACTGGGTATGCAGTCAAGAACTGTTAGATTGCAGTGTAAAACCAGGCAGAAAAAGAAGATATAACAATAAAAGCAGTGCTAAATAGACAATTAATTTGTTTTTTTTTTCTTTAGTTCCCATCTAGCTCATATCTTTTCCACTAAGAATTTATTTCCCTGTGTAGCGTGGGAAGCTGCAATTTTATTACTTCTGTATTTTAGTCTTCAAACTCCCACTGCCCCTTATGAAGTGATAATTGCTAAAGCCAGTTTTTCTAAAGGCTATTTAAAACTTAAAAGTTTGACATCAAGTTATGTTGAACAGTAAATGCCACCTGGAATATTTGGGTTAAAGGCAGACCGATCGCTGCAGCTGGGTGTTTCCTTTCTAAAAAGCCATGGGCTATTGGTGGTAAAGGTGGGAGGATATTCAGAAAATACTCCGTGTGAGCATGTGGAAGACAAGTGTTCAAACTTGCAGAAGTTATGGTAGAGGGGTATGACTGGAGGGCTAAGGAAGCAAAGAACAACTTCCTAATTTTATTCATAGGATTTGCTGTAGTATCAAGACTTGAAAATACCCTCCTCCTGCAAAACTATTCAAATACTTTCACCATGAGGAAAATAATCCCATCTCACCGATATCGTATATATTCCAATCTTGTTCCAGAAGTCAGGGTCCATCTGCATGTTTAAAAGGTGATGGTAGAAGAGCTGCATCCCCTCCTTGGAGATGGAGGGTTCATGTTTGGCACAAGCTTTAGGACTTCTAAGGCAGTATTTAAAACCAAAGCCCAGATAGCATGAAACGTTGCAAAGATGCAAAGAGAAGGCTTTGTGCTAAATCTAGGGATCAGATTCAGTGTCAGCAATTAAAAAGAAAGTTGCAGGAGGAACGTGTTTTTCACTTGCCCCAAGATAATATTTTTTGATTGCTGTGCAGCCAGTGAATTAGTGTTCTGCTGAAACTCTTTGTTGGGGGAAAAATGTGCGAAAGCTGCTGGGAAACAGCTCGTTTCCATTTGATGCTCATAATTCATGCAGCAAGAGGTTTTTGCTGGCAGTGTTTTTGGTAGAAGAGCAAATAAGAATGATAGCTGAAGTGACTTGGGGATTACCGGACGACATTGTATCTATGTCGGTAGCGCAGACTGGTCCGAGTCAGCGGTGACCTTGTGCTGCTGAAGGGCCGTTGAGGGACCAGAGGAGTGTGCCAGGTCCCAAACTGGCCAAGCTACAGACCCTGCTGTAGGAAAACCAGGCACGGGTGCTCTTCAGTGTAAGGACTGTGGGCACCAAAAGAACTGAGATAAATCATCTGCATCGACTTCTAATTCAAAAAGTTTTCACTATTTGGGTTTTTTGTTTTTCTTGGGAACAGGGAAGGGGCTGAGCTAACTCTCTCGGCTTTGTGTTTTACAGTAGATCTTGTGTGAAGCATAAATCCTCTACGGTCTGTTTAAAAATACCATGGCAGGTTTTTAGACCGCCTCTTGCTCAGGACACAACTGCATAGGTATAAATTTCAGACCATGGTGCCCTTGAATATCGAACCTGTGGCTACGTCTAACACGTCTGCAGAGAGTCTTTATTTATTCTCCTTTTGCTGCTTAGATTCATTTACATTCAGTAGAATATCATGTTGCAGTGACACTGTACCTGACTGAAACAAATGCAAGTGGTATTTTTTTTTTCCCCCTATTTTTAAAATGCTGATTTGAAAGGACGGTAACTCAGAAGCAGTTTGCTGAGGTGAACATTGTTCAGCAGAGTAGTTACCGGCAAGTCTGTCTGAAATGCTGGCAAAGGGATGTCATGAATAGCTTACAAATCTTCTCCTTGAAGAAGAAATTGTATATCAAATTATCTGCTCCTGGTTTGTCCATCATTACTACGTATGCATGGAAAGGCCGTAGGTTATGTCCTTCTGAAGGATGTAATTATATATGTCCTTCTGAATTACATAGTAGAAAGCAGCAGCATATTAAAACAAGATGTTGCTGCCTGTGGTGTCTGCAGCCTGCGGCCACCGAACAGCGTGCATGGCCGTGGGCGAGAGGCTTTCAGGGGAACACTTGCACCTCTGCCATTTGTCTTCACTTGGGTGTTTTTACAGAGTTAAGATTGTTCTCAAAACCTTGAGTAAACATACAACTGTTAATCAAATGGTTAAAAATTAGCTTTCTGCACATACCACCTTGCTTGAACAGTTTTGCTGTGCTACTGCCTCTCCTTGTTGATAGATGTGTTTGACCAACCTTAGAACGAGTATTTTACATCAGTCTTTACATTTGAAATGAGATTCCTTCCTTTAAAAGTTTGTCTTAGCTATTTGATCGCTGTGGACAAAACAAGATAGCTTTTACAAAGACACTTATGACTTCTTACAACAGAAGCATTGCTGAGGAGAAGTGAGGAGAGGAACGGGACTGAGCCCGTGGCTAAAACCCGCTCTAATTGCAGCTGTTCAGCGCTGAGATTTACCCTGAGTAACCGTCTGTCATGAGATGCTCTGTCCTTGTCCTTCTTTTCTTATTTTGCTTCTGGCGTTTCTCTAAGACAATAATGTCAGTATCCCAGGAGCCTGCCACTGCAGAGACAGATATGCTAGAGTTTAAAAACTTCATTTCTGGGAGAAAGTCTGTCTGTGGCATTGGCTCACAGTGAAATGCCACGCAGCAAAGTGGAATGGAGGCCATCACATTTTAAGCAGGTGTTTTTTTGTTTTTTTTTTTTCTTTTAAAGATGCGTGTGCAAGTGGAGGGACAAGTGGAGTAGTAGCCCAGGTCCCAGGGCTGGTGTTGTCACAGGTGTGAAGCACGGTGGGAGCAGAGGGCTGGGTGTCCTGGGACTGCGTTGGCGCTGGGCTCTCGTTAGTCATTGGAGGCTTGTCAGTCTCTCGTTGGCTCATCTGTGGTGAACAGTCATGTTTGGGACCTTTTACTAGTGATGCCCTTTGGCTTCTCTGCCTCTTTTAGGAGTAGCATGGCATTCACAGCCATGCTGACGTTATTCCAGATGAGAACTCTGTAATTAGTTCATCCTCATCAAGGCACGGGCTGTGTTTCTGTGCTCTTAGATTTTTGCCCTGCATCGACTTGCCTCTCTTCCCTCTCCCACCATCCCCGTTCTGTTTAACCCATGATCTGTCTCCTGAAGTAGCTACTTTGTTCTGCATCACGCGTCTGCGCAGGTATCCCACTTCCCGATTTGTTCATATTAATATATATCTGTAGGCTTTTGCCCACTCCAGACTTAGCTGTGCTCTAAGCATCTTCCCATACTGTTAGCCATCTGTCCTGACAAACACAGTCCCAGGAATTGTCAAAGCCATTACATCCCTTCATAAGCAGTCGCTTACAGTTAGCGGAAAGACTTTGCGTGTCGGTATCCACAGGTGCTAGGTCATGTTCAAGGACATTAATAGGGCAGTTTTTTCTTCTCACTGCCATGTTCTCGGGGTCTGGAGGGACCATCGCTGTAAATCTGCTCTGCCCTCTGCTCGGCCAACTCTGGCAATTTGTTTCTGGCTATAAGCGGCACCCAGCGCTTCGGGAGGATGGTGGAGAAGGCTCAAAGGGCATCCATGGAAGATTGCAGCCCTAGGATAATTTCTGACATCTAATAGTTGGCTTAAGCCGTCAGCAAGGTATTTCAGATCTGTTCCAAAACTCTCTTTTAGTAGTCTAACACTGGGTGCTCTGGGAGAGGTGACAGCCGTTTGCTCTGAGATATAGTGTATGCTTAGTATATGTGTTCAGTACTGGAATTAATGTTTTCCTCTTTTTTGCATTTTTATTTGACTGTTCAATTCCCTGGACTTTGAGGAAGGGGGATGTTGAATAATTACTCACTCCATAATAAATTAGTGTGGAAAGGCAACTGGTGCCATGCATCAACTTAAACTGCTGTCTGGTAAAGTTGCATTAACGTGTATAAATAATGTATATCTTTGTGGAGGAAGTGCTTTGTCTTTCTAATGAACAGTTGCCTGATTGGAGAGGCCGAAAGACTGTATACCCTTGCAGGAAAGGATTTGTTTCGCGTGTGCCTGGATTATTAAAGTGGATTTGTGATCCTGTAACTGCAACTAGGAAATATCTTTAGCAGAATACGCTAAAGAATTTCAAAAGACCTTGTGAGAAATCAGCTAGCAGATGACTTTGTGGTTTGGGGACTGGTATCTCTTCCACCTCAGGAAGAAGGATCGGGATTTCTGTATTTTAGTATTTACATACATAAATACAAACTATACAGCTGCCATTAAACAGCCCGTAATTCAGTTGTTGCTTTATAACAGGCAGCAAGCATTTCACTGTGCATTTTGCTCCAGAAATGGCTTGAAGAATAACCACAATAGCCGACTAATTAACAGCTAAAGCAAGACAGCAGAATCACTTGCATTTAACTGAATTAAAGATATGTCACTTAATTATGACATTTGTTGAAAGTCTAAAAATTGACACTACTTTGCTCACAAAAAAAAACCAACCCAAATTATGCTGTATGTTCTTCGTATCGGCAGCAGGTGGTCAGTGGAAGCGGGGGGTGCAGATATGCATTCCCGTCCTGCTGCAGCGGCTGTAAAACAGTGTCTCCCGTGTCACTGGGGGTCACTCGGTCTCGGATGGGAAAAGGACTGGCGCTTAGGTGAACATTTGAAGCACATCCAGTGTCCGTATTTTTTAACATTATCCTAAAATCCTGTCTGTTCCACAGGTTGTAATATTATAATATTACGTAAAGGGTGTAGCTACGGACAATCTGGGCTGTCCCAGGCCACACTTGGCATCTCTAATCACGGAATAAAGCTTTTCTGTGCCAGTGCTCCGCAAATTGGCACGCACAAGACAGCCAATTAAACAAAGGGCAGGCAGATAGGGAGTTCAGTGAAGGGAAGCTTGTCCAGACTAGCCTGATATCTTCACGTGTACTGTAAAATACAAATTGTACTTGCATATTATATCAGTATGAGGCTGACCCAAAGTGACCTCGTGTGTGTGTGTGTGTGTTCTGGGATTTCTGGCTTAGAGGAGTCTGAATTCCTCACCATGACTGAGGTTCAGCCTGATTGTACATAAATGTTGGGTTGGGTTTTTTTTTCAAATGCAACTTTTGTCAATGATTTTTTTTCTCCTGTTCCCTTCTGTCTCCTTTTGTCACTTAGCAGAAGGAAGTTTAGTTGCAAGGAAAGGGGAGGGGGAGAGAACTTTGCTTCTGTTCCATCTCAATGCAGTATTTCTCTTCTAAGCTTGCAAAACGAAGCATTAGAAAAACAATTCAGTGGGGGAAACATTTCACTGGTTGTTTTATACACTCACGCTGTCACTAAACAGAGCATGTAGTGTATCTGTAAAATGAGCAAAAGCAGCCCAGTATCCTGAGGCTCACGCCAGTCTCACTGAGAGCAGCAGTCTGGAGCAGAACTCTTCCACCGTCTCCTACTGGAAGATGTGTTGTGACCATCAGACAGGCAGCGAAATCCCTGTAGATGTGTGGGTGGTGGCTGTACTGATGCCAATGTCTGTTCTTCTGTTTCCCTGCTAGCTAAAGACTTGGAGTGTGGATGAACTTCAGAGGAGGCTCTCGGCCCTGGACCCCATGATGGAGCAGGAGATTGAAGAAATCCGCCAGAAGTACCAGTCAAAGCGGCAGCCGATCCTCGATGCCATTGAAGCCAAGAAGCGGCGGCAGCAGAACTTCTGAGCCGCTGGTAGAATATTCTTCCATCCTCAAACAATCAGCTCCTTGCTTTTATGACTACTAAACATAATGATTTCTATTGAAATACGCTAGCAAGATAGAGGGCAATACTTCTGCTCATTTATTTTTCCATAGCACCTTTGTGAACTCAGGAATGCCATTAAGTGGAAAATCCTGATGGTATGTTTTAATGTTAGACGTATATTTAAAACATTATTCTGAAGGAGTTTTGTTACTGTTTTTAGGGGGATTGTTTTTAAATCAGAGGAACGGATAGATATAGGCTAATGAAAGTTGGCTCACTCTCTTTTCAGTTGAACTTTCAGTAGTCCATTTTGTTTTAAGTTAATATGCGTTGTGGTATTTAACGGCTGCATATTTTGTGGTTTTTGTTTTTCTTTGTGAATGCACAGACACAATTTCAAGCTGTTAATTGTATCTTTCTACTGTTAAGGTACTGATAAGTTTTAGGTCACTGAAGAGAGCAGGTGAGAACGTGTGCAAACTGTTCCAGCCTTTTGAAAGAAACTTAAATCTCATTTTTTAAAAAGCCTGTAACAAGCCCCATGCCTTACACTATGTGCTTTAAGCAAGTGTGGTTTCTTCAAGACCTCAGTTTTGTCCTCTTTTTATGTACTTTACAAATTAATACGAGTAGATAAAGCGTGTTGTGCCTCCATCAGAAATTACATTCTGCAATTTAAAATCCACACCGACTTAAAACCGAAAGCCAATCGATGATCCGATTCCCCTTCGTCTGTCTCTTTGGAAATGTCCTTCAGGGAGACCCTGCTGACAGTGGAGTACAGGAAAAGGAAACAGTGTTCGAATGGGTGGAAGCTGTGTGAACCTCTCTCAGGAATTAGGTACTTCTGCTGTGTCTGAGAGGACTTAAAATATTTCACGAACTGTGGAGATTTTTATAGGCTTCATTTCAGATTTACATCTTTAGATGCTTGAATAAAAACTTAATTTCACAATCCTTCACATTTCTGCAAGGTTTAGCACATCAGAAAAGTTGAACTGAAAGTAAAGACTTTGTTGAATTAGCAAAGATGTGCATTTATGGTGGTGGAGTGAAGGCGGAGTTGATCTGGATGAGAAGACAATTACTGATGTCCCAGTGGAAGAGATTCAGTCTCTTCCAGTCCCTCTGGATGCTCTTGTGTTCTTTCTTTAAATTTCCCTGCCGTCCCTGCCCAGTATAGCTCAATCAAGGAAAATGCCCCAGCGTGTACAATCGCTGTGAGGATGGTGCAATGAACTCCCACTGATAGAGTGGAGAGTAAAACAGAAGCAGTGAAGAAGCGAGCCCAGTGTGCAGAGCAGAGACCGAGTGATGCCTCTGCCCCATGGGCTGTAACAGCAGAATTGCATAGTTTTAGATTTATTTAGCTTATGATGAAATATTTGGACAGAGCAAGTATTTCTACCGATTTATTTTTGTTTTGCTCTGATAGAGGGAACAGTTTCCATGTCATTCTTCTGAAATAGGCCTCGGTACATCACCTAGATAATTAACTAAATAGCAGTGTCTCCTGAATCAAATGCTGCTAGAGAGGTGAAGTGTTCATTTCACGCCTCCGTAGGCTCTCTTTTCCCCCCCTTGGAGCAGACTCTTGGCTGCTGTTACCAGGTATACTCCGTTGCTGTGAAAGGAACCAAGCCATTTATACCCCCTCTGCAGATCTGGTTGCATCGGTTTGTCTCAGTTCGATACGCAGTGCGAACAGAGCTGTTCCAGAGCTCGGCAAAGCAGCTGTCCCTAAGGGACGAGGGAGGCGGTGAGCAGTGTATCTAGGGTGCCGAAATCAGAGTATATCCTGGGATATCCGGCTATTTGATAGCCTCAAGTATTGGGAAAGTTTTGAATTAGGAAAACCGAGTAATTAAAAGCTTTGTTGCTGTTAACGGACTAAAACCCCTTAGTCCGGACTCTCTGATGAGGTCTGGTGAAGTGCTGTGTGAACATCAGGGCTCATGCAGTGCTCGTCTGAAATCTGTGCAATACGTTTTGCCCTAAACATGTGTTATGAGCAATATTCACGAGCGTCCTTTGCGTCAAAGAAATTCCCGCAACTTAGGAGGGAGTTCTCTGGTCAGGCGTTGATCTTGTATTAGTCACTGGGATGGATCTGGCCCTACACCTCTGGTGTGACAGACGTGTGGATATGCGACGTGGTAAACGGTGCACTGCTTGTGTGCGGCGCGGATCAAGCAGATTCTGCTGGGAGTAGTTTTACCTCTGCACTGTGTATGTAGGTAACTTTCTAGTGATCGGAGGGCATTAGAAAACCCAAGTTTTAGGTGAAACACCACAAGGTGGTGTCTATTTACGGAATATGCAACCTGTGACTGCTGTAATTGAATGTAAGCACTCTTGAAATACTCTGCTTTGCTGATGTGATTGTCTTAAAATACAGCAAATGAACCAAAATAAGTAAAACTGGTCCAATGGCTTAACTGTCTTTGAACCTTTCTTAAATGCTTGCAGTGGCTGAGACTTGATGATGTTTCTTGCACTTGGAGCTATAATGCAGAGGAATTATTTTCTCCTTCACTGATTTTCAATCTGTTTGAGAAATTAATTCCCTTTTTGGTCCCTTTGTAGAGTGTCTGGGAGCATAGTACCTGCTTGCTTTTCAGAGTCCTCCAGGCTAAGACCAAGGCTCGTACTGTAAGGGAAAGCTGTTCCGACAAAGTTTTTAAGCAAAAAGCTTGCTTAATTGTGAAGCTGCATTTGTGTGCTCCTTGGGTCCATCTGCATTGCTGAAAGTGTTCTGGACAAACCATTATCTTTGCTTCTAAACCCCAGAGATACTGATGGTGTCAGTCATGTGAGACTTAAAAATGTGAAGTTTGTAGCTTTAACTTTTTTTGTAACAAAGAAATTAGCAACACTGGCATAAAGTGCTGACTTGAAGTGCTATTTTGTAAGATCTGGCTGTTTGTATATAATAGTGTTGGGTCGTTAGTTTGTATATGTATGAAATAGTAACTTTTATTGCATTCCTCTGAGTTTGATACAGGAGACTGATCTTTCTCAAGTATCTTGCCTTATTTGTTCAAAGGGGCAAATAAACTGTCCTTACCTGAAAGCGATGGTGTCATGACTCATATTTATGCATTAAAATACTCTGGTTTATTACTGCTTATCAGGACAAGTTTTAACATGACGTGCCTCCAGTCAACCAGTACTGTGTGAAATTCTGGAGGAGCATACAAGCTTTAATAAACACAAGCAGTAAACATGTCAGATACTTTTTTTTTTTTTTTTTTTTTAAACAGGCAATTCTTTAGCTTTAAACCGTTACTAACTCTGCACCTCAAGGAGAGATTTGCTTCAGCTGAGGGGCAGGTCCGTGTGCTGCCAGCTCGGTGGCAGTTCCGAAGGACACGCGGTGGAAGTTCCAACTGTTTGCCCACAGGGAGGAGTGTTGTCAGCCCTTCCTGGAGCTGCGGTCCCCCGGGAGGGCCGTTGGCCCCAAGGCGTGTTCCAGCAGATGGGGAGGTTGGACTCTGCTGTAGACGCTTGCTATCTCTGCTCTGTTACTTCACACTGCAGCAACTTTCCGGAGCCTGCAGTCAGGCTGGGGACTACGTACGTATCAATTTATCCATCTTCCTACACAACAGGTGAGGCTCAAGGCTCGCTCTCCTCATTCTGGCTAACTTGCTGCACTTTCAGCTTTCTAGCTCGGAAAAAGATGAAGTTGATGGTGAGTGGGTGCTGCCTTCCAACAGTGAACTGTTGGCTTCTACGTGGTTTCCCTGAGCAGTTACTAAATCTGTCCTGAAGGGATGACTAACCGAAGCAGAGACAGAATTCATTCAGGAGTCAGCTTTGGTTAGCAATCCCGGAAGAAACAAAATAGATTTGAGCTTTTAAACGTTAGAAAGGAGTGTGGAAATCAAAGGGAAGGGAGACCGCGGGCATTTCTGGTAACGGGGAAAGCCTGCAGCTCTTGCATATTCTCAGCAACGTTACCAGCGTGTTGTGGACCCCCGGCACGACGGGAGGGCTGTACGCCCGGTGCAGCAGCAGCGCTGCAGCCGTACCAGGGCAGCGTTCACCTGCACCCCCTTCATGCTGGGAGCAGTGCACCTGCTGCACAATTAATTGGATTAACTTAACGAAACCAATGCCTGACAAGTAGCCAAGAGCTGGGGCTGATGTTTAGCCAGGTTTTTTGCCACTACGGGGAAAAGTCAGCTTCCCATGGAGCCGTAGCACCAGCAGTTTTTCTCCTCCCGTAATGATTATCAGTACGAAGGTACAGATGTTGCTGTGCCGGTGTCCTTTATGCCCAACTACTCTTTCCTATGCCCTCATTTTGTCCCCATTTCCTCCTGTCCACAGGCCAAAAGAGTCTGAGCGTGTGCTTAGATAAATGCTTTGAGTGTTGGCTGACAGCCCTGACTTGAGAGTTGACAATTTTTCATTGCATTAATCACTCTGGCAAAATTTTAAAGAGTCAAACCAGGAAACACCCATCAGTTCTTCCCAGACTGAAAGTGACTTAATTGCCCTTTAATTTAAGAGTCCAGGAAGACAGCCAACTTGTTTAAAAACTTTAAAACAATTCAATTCCATCTACGGAGCACAGTCTGTTCTGCTCCCCTCTAGGCTGTCGCTGTTAAAATCAATACAGCGCTGGAAGCAGAGGGAGCCCAGAGTCCCTGAATCCCATCCAGGGTGGTCAGAGCAGCCTCTTGCAGACCTGCCTCTGCACAACCCAGGGACGGCTGAGCTGTAGGGTGGCCTTTCCTCAGCCCCGAGAGGCTCACAAGCTCTGGACCACCACTCGTTGACCATAGAGGGGATGATCTTGAAACACAGACGCAGGGTGGTTTTCCCCCTCTGCTGCTCTCACCAGATTCGAGGTCTGGCTGTGAACGCGCACCGCCGGTGCTGTGCTTCCCCGCACGCCTGAAGCTGTGTGACCTGCCTAGGCATATTTGGTTCACTTGATTCCACCCCTCCAAGGCTATCCATTTAGCTATCTCAAATGGTTAGGATGAAAGCCGTGAGTTTCCATGTTTCTTACAACTAAGCTAATAGCTATGGTTGAGATAAAGGCTAAAGTGAACCCATGAGTATATACAGACCACGGGGCTTTCTTACTACCAGGAGAAAGTGTTTTAATTTTCTTAAAAAAGAGTTGATTTAGAGCACTGTTTGTCTTTACAGGTCTCCATACGTAGTTCAGCAAATACAGGAATTAGAAGTAACGCTGATTTAACACGTGCGTACTCAAGCAGTCGGCTCTGATCTTTGACTCCCTGATCCGAGATCAGCAGAGCTGTAGGACCCTACGAGCAGGACAGAGCCCAGAAACGCTGCTGGCAAGGCGGCTGTCTTCCTGCAGATCAAGCCCTGTAAAACCTCCTGGGTTTTCAGTAACCAGCCGAGTGCACAGACCACGCTCAGGGTCGTCGTGGATCTGGAAGTTGGCAAAGAAGTTTTGAACAGAAGTAATGACGTTTACTTTGTCTCTTTGGAGCGGAGTTGTCTAATTCTCAGCTGCATGAAATAGCTTAATAAGGTCACTCCTTAATCACCATTCCCTGGAGGCAAAAGAGTCACTCTTTCATCAATCATTTTGTGAGTGTGGAGAGCAGCTTTTGTAGGAATAACCTGATAAAGTGTTTAATTGATTTACCCGCTGTACCAAATGAAAATGCAGTCGCTCTCAGGAAAACTGATTAGGGATTAGCAAAAGAACAAAAATTTCCTACTTGCCTTAGAAATAGTAAGTCAGACCGGTCCTGGCAACCTATCGCTGCACAGAAGCGTCTTGCTAACGCGAACGTGGGCTGCGATCACCCACTCCTCTGGTGCTGGGCACCTTCCTGCGCCCAGCTCTTCCCTGCTCTGCACAACTCCAGCTCTGCTAGAGCTGCCTGCACAGCAGTGGGAGGATTTTCCTGGTGCACTTACTCATAGCCATACAAATCCTAATGTCTTCACAGAGAGCAGGAGGCTAAAAAAAGAAAACCTCTTTCGTGGCTTTCCCGAACCCGAGCCTGGAGCTCTGCCGCACCAGTCCCCCTCGGAGGCCGGCGGGGGGGGGGGACTCAGGGGAGGTCCTGCTTTGCTTTTCACCCCCAGGTTGGGGGAGCTTTGGGCTTGGAAAGCTTAGTAGCATGCGGGCTTTTTTTTAAAATGGAAAAACTCTCAAAGGAATAAAGATTAAACTCTATTTTTAATCCCCCCCTCCTATTGCATCCAGCAGAGGAATGCTCTTGACGCAGGGAGAGCGGCAGTAAGTCCCCCCCTCCCCATCCAGTCCCCCACAGACGGGCAGCCCGGAGACACCCCCTTCGTTGCAGAGCATCAGAGGCCACTTACAGCGTCGGGAATGAGCTCAGCCTTTTATGCTGCCTTCAGGATAAAGGAGGATAAAGCCCAGGCAGCATCAGAGCACAGACTACGCCCCCTGAAGCACAGGAGAGCCAGCTCCCAAAGAGCATCCACCCCCGGGATGTAGCTGGACATGCTGGGGGGGATACCTCCTCTCCGGAGAGAAAATTGGTGCTGGGTTTGCTGAGGTTGGCTAGAGATGCTGCTCCTGGTGTGCTCAGCCCCTGCTTGGGGGCTTAAACGCCTCCGCAGCTGCAAAGGTATTTCCATAGGCAGCCTGGTGCTGGGCGGTGTGGTCCTTCCCTCCCTCCCAGCTGTGATGCCTGTGCCACTCTTCCCGGAGCCCGCCAGCTCTGACCCATTCCCTCGCACCCCGGGGATGCCTGGAAAATGGGTTATCCAAAATGCTCCAGCTAGGGTGACACCAGTGGTCCAGGCACGAGGACTAGCTGTCACCTAGGGGCTACTGAACTTTTCTAAGTCTACAAGCGGTGTTGTTCAGAGGCAACCTGTGATAACGTAGCTTAATTAGTGATGGCTCTCGTCTGCTGCTGACCGCAGTCCCTACGGCGGGCAGTTTGCTGGCTGGGTGCCTGACTTTGCCTTTGCAGCAGGGAAAGCAGCGGAGGCTGGATGTGATTAGGACCACTAAAGCTGAGGGGACGTTCTCCATGCCAGGAGGTGGGATATAAACACCGCTGCGGTATTTGAGCAGCTGCTGGCCCGCACAAGCTAGCCCGAATTCCTCTGGGTGGGCTTCAGCCCTCCTGGCTTTAATACTTGGAGCTAAGGAAAGCGGCAGGGATGGGGGGGGGGATGAATGCCGCTGCTGGTGTGATAGACCGGCTCCTCTTGGGTCTGTGGAGCTGCGGTGTGCGGTATCCCCTCCTCGCCCCAGGCACTGGTCCTTTGCCCGTGGTAACGGCCACAGCTGCGAGGGAAGCGGCTGGGGAGCCACCAGGGAACCCGCACACACGTCCTCCAGCCTTCTGCTGGCAAAGGTGCGCCTAAAACGTTGTTTAACCAAGTTAAGCGATTAACACTTGCTACCTAAACTATGTTTTCTTTTAAAATGGAGACTTTGCTACTTTTAGTCCAGAACATGGCCCACAAGCCTGAGGTTAAAATGAGGTTTTTAAAACAAGAGTGGCTATTAGGGGAAAAAACGGCCAGCAGCTGCTCCTGGGCTGCTCCTGGGCTGCCGGCGCTGGGGTTGCTCCCGCCGGTGGCTCAGCTCTCGTGTCCCGTGGTGCTGCTGGTCACAGCATGTGTGTTCCTACAAATTTCTGCTCCTCCCTGCCTGCTTCCCAGATCTCATGGGTGAGTAACGAATGGGAAGGAGGAACGAACCATGCTTGGATGGTGCAAGCTCTTGGCTTTGGGAATCATCCTGTGTTTTTAATGTTAATTGCAATCCTTTCCTCGCCTACTGAAAGCCGCTCTGCCCTTCCCTCCCTCCCAGCTGTGATGCCTGTGCCGCTCTTCCCAGAGCCCGCCAGCTCCAACCCGTTCCCTCACACCCCGGGGATGCCTGGAAGATGGGTTATCCAAAATGCTCCAGCTAGGGTGACACCAGCGGTCCAGGCAGGGATGAGGTGGGGGCTGTCCAGGGGGGAGCTCCGCTGTGCTCCGAGCTGGAGCTGGAGCTGGATCTCGGGGCCGTGCAGCCGCTCCGGGAGCAGCCTGGCAGCTGCTGCTCCCCCAGGGCTGATTCCACCCACCCGCTGACCCGGCTCGGCTGATGCTGCAGGAGCACACGCACGCCGAGCCACCGCCAAACAGAAATGCAGCCTCCAAAGCGGGTCACTTAGGTCTTTAATAAAATATACAGTATGCATCCCATGCATAGATAGAAAATTAATTTACATGCTCTTTTAATTATTTGCATAATGCTTTTTAATTAGTACATGTAATTTAGTCTTCACATTTTAATACACTTTGCTACTGGAATATTTATGGAGAGAAGGGGAAACTCCTTCCTTTATTCAAGTAACAGTGCAGCGGGAGCTGGTCAGAGCGGACGATGGAGCTCACCGGTCCCTGCTCACGGTAAGGATGAGCACAGAGCGGACCACAAACCATCAATACTGGAAGACTCGATGATGCCAGGAGCTTGAGCACCCTCCCATCCCACACCGCTGTTCCCCGGGGACCCCTCCCCAAGTCCCACTGGGGTTCAGAAAGGCTGGACCCGCACTGCCTTTGGTTTGTCTTTCGTTCCCCGTGATCAGCAGATGGCTACAGGTAGAGCCAGCACCTGCAGCCATGGCTGTGCCGAAAGCCAGCCAGGGCAACCGAAAGCCAGCCAGGGCAACCGAAAGCCAGCCAGGGCAACTGAAAGCCAGCCAGGGCAGCCATCAGCAGACACCACGACCCAGGTGCCTGGGGCCATCCTGCAGCCATCAATGTATTTTTGAGCCGATTCGGTGATTGCAGGGCGCACATTTCTCCCGCTGGGAAGAGGCGTCGCCGGGTGTATCCCTCTGCGCACAAGGGAGCTGCACGGTTTCCAAACAGAGAACTGGGGGGCAAGGAAAAATTCCACAGGGAATTCCACAGGCTGGGGGCAGCCCCCAACGTGCTCAGCCGGGTTGGGGATCCGGGCGGGAAGGGGGTCTGGCACTCAGGGGGGACCTCCCTGCCTGGCCGTGAGGTGCTCAGGGGCTGTGGTGACGAGGAGCAGTGCGAGGTCCCCCCCACCCCGGCTCTCCCATGGATATGGGGGTGCTCCCTCCCTGCAGGGGGAAGGGGAGTGCGTTGGCAGCCGGGGAGCTCGGCTCCCTGCAGGGACAGAGGTGATGCCCGGGGCAGTGTGTCCCCCCTCCTGCCCCTGCCTGGCCCCGAGGCAGGGAGGGATGGGGCAGCAGAGCGAAGGCAGGCAGAGGGTTGTGGCCAGGGCCACCAGGGCATGTACCGAACCCGGCTGGCCTTGGTCATCTCTTCCACCCCAGCACGGGCTACTGCAGCCCCTGGGCTCCCTGGCAGCTCTTCCTGCAGTGGAAATCATGAGCGGACAGCAATGGCAGAGGCAGCTTCTCCGTGCCCGGGGAGCATCCCCCCGTGGCTGCTCCCTGAGAGCCCTTTGCAGGGACTCTGGCTCCTCTCTGCCCTGGGGACTGGGTGCCAGTGGCCGCAGAGACCAGCCACTCCTCCGAACCAGGTGCCCTGTGGCATGGGAGCCCCATAGAGTGAAGGGCTCGGGGGGAGAGCCCCTCCAGGGGTGACCCCTCAGTTCCCCCAGCTTGATCCCCTCCGGCTGCTGCTGCCTCGGAGGACAGGACCCCTTTTGCCCCGTCATCCCCAGTGGGTGTCCCCCTGGCACAGACAGTGCTCCCGGCTGTGCCGCGCTCCCGGCACAGCCCCATCCCCAGACACCTGAGGGTCCCGGACACGGCAGTGCAGGAGAGCGGTTAAACCCCACCTGCAACAGAAGGGAGGTGAGGTGCAGCTGGTCCCACTGCAGGGGCTGGGGACAGTGGGGCTCACGCTGAGCTGGGCACCACACCTCCCCCCTTACAGATTCATTTCCAACCCCCTCTCCCCCATGGCTGGTGGGGCAACTGAGCCTTTCGAGGCTGTTTCCAGCTGGGGGTAGGACAAGGTCAGGGCTGGAGATGATGCTGACCTGGCACAGGACCTGCAAGGGCAGCCAGCCTGTTTGGGGGCTGCCTCACCCCGGAGCTGTTTAACCTCACCCTGGACAACACTAAACCTCAGGGCAGAGGAAAATCCCCCTTTGCGCAGCCAGGGCAGTGCCTGATTGGGGGTGACCTGTATTTCTTTTTTTCTCTCTCCCTTTCTGGCAGGGGTATGTCCAGCACCGCAGCCTCCCTTTGCAGCCACGGGGGAGCGGGGCCGTCGCTGGGTGAGGGCTGAGACATGTCCAGGTGGACCCGGTCGCTGCGTCCTGGGGGCTGGAAGCAGCTGGCAACCGCTGGGCATCTCCTCCAACCCCCCCTGTCCTTGGCAGGGCAGGGGCGATGCCAGGCGCGGTGCAAGACAGGGAGAGCTTGGCTCCTCCGCCGTGTCCCGGTGCAACAGCCGTGCCGTGCTCGTGGTGAGCCTGCGGGTCCCACGCGCGCCCCGGTGCCGTGGCATGGTGGGGTCAGGGTGCAGAGTGGGTGCTGGGGGTCAGACCGCGGCGGTCAGGGCTGCCTCTGCCCAGCGAGCTCTCGCTCAGAGCCTCCGAGTCTCGGTCGCGGCTGGAGATGCTCTCCACGTCCTCGGGGTCTTTCTTCCCGCTGTTCCTCACGGCCGCCTCCAGCGCCTTCTGCTTGCGGTAGAAGTGGGAGAACTTGTTGAAGATGATGGTGATGGGCAGCGCCACGACCAGGATGCCCCCCAGGATGCAGCCCGAGGCGGCCAGCTTGCCTGCCACAGTGACGGGCACCACATCGCCATAGCCCACGGTGGTCATGCTGACTGTGCCCCACCACCAGCACGCCGGGATGGTGTCAAAGCCAACGTCTTCCTCCTTCTCGGCAGTGTAGGCCACGCCAGAGAAGACAGAGACCCCCACGGCCAGGTAGAGCAGCAGGATCCCCACCTCCCGGTAGCTGTGCTGGAAGGCAAAGCAGAGCGGTGGTCAGTGGGCGCCACCGCACCCGTCACGGCCGGGACACTGGGATCCCACAGCGCAAATACAGCCCTGCACGCAGACTCCCTGCACGCCTCCGTTGGGGGGTCTCGGTGCCTCTATCCATCTCTGCCGTGGGACGCCCCGCTGCGGGGCCGGGCTGAGGCAGGTCGGGGGGTGCGTGGGTGACCCACGCCTGGAGCGAGGAGGGCAGGCGGGCGATCAGCCCTGGCACCCACAGCCACCCCTCTGCCCGCCACCAGCCGGCGAGGGGGAGGCAGTGCTGGGAGGGAAAGGGGACCCGTGCTCGCCGGGCAGAGGCTGCTCCCCTGCCTCCAGCCCTCGCTCCAACCTCATCTCAGCTAACAATATTGAGACGCATTTTCCTTTTATCTTGGCAGGTCCCCAGAAACCACCTAAGAGGCAGCCTCTAAGTGAAGCGATTTGTATTTTCCCGAGACGCTGGCGATGTGCTCGCAGGGAGGATGTGTGCTTCTGCTGCAGGTTTGGCTCTAACTCTTCAGCCCCGCGCTCCCCGGCTGCCGGGGACCCCACAACCAGAGCCCCAGGGACCTGATCCCTCCTATACCCCAACACCATCTACAGCTTCAGCATCCATTTAACCCTTTGTTATGTGCATGGGGGGGAGTTTTCTTGCAGAAACTACTGTTTCTGAGATAATCACATTTCCCTTCAGGTTTTGCATGGGAGACTCCCAGTGAACCTGAGAGCTGACATGAATCCAAGCAGCCCTCGTCAGTCAGGGGATCCATCCAGTGTCAGCGTGGGTTGATCTCAGCTCCCACTCCCATGNACACTGAGGGGTCTGGGAGCCCCGGTGGGAACGGGGCCATGGGACACTCAACCTCCCAGGTGGGCGTGCAGGACCTGGGGGGACAGACTGACAGCAGAGGTGTGCAATGCTCCTTGAAGAAGCCATCATTTCTCTGGTTTCAAACTAAAACATTTGTGTTGCAATCTTTCTTAATTTTTGAGCGAAGTATAAATTTGTGCCAAAAGCCCGGGGAGGGGAGGCAGTGGGCAGTTAGGGCACCGGGCAGCCAGCGATGCTGGGAAGGGGACTGCTGGAGGATGAGCTGGGACCAGGCAAAACGCTATGGGCCAGTGCTGGGCCAAACCCAGCGCCCAACTCCTGTCCCTGCCCCGCGGCTGGCGGGGTGTGAGCTGGGAGCCCCGCAGGCAGCGGGGACCGGGACCCCCGGCACAGGCGGCTCTTAAAGCCTCACAGAGCGGGAGGGGACCGCAGAGTCCCCGTTTACTGGCAGGGCCAGGCTACCCATCCGCCAGGGCCAAAGCCACCGCCGTCCCCACAGCACGGCTGCTCCACTCGCTTTTTGATTGTCACAAGTGAATTTCTTGGATGTTTCTGCCCACTGCTGGGCCAGCTTGCTCTGCATCTTTGGGGGAAAGGAAAGCAGAGCTCTGATCGTGGGGAGCGGTTTCCAGTCTGCTAACAGCCAGAGATTGCTTTATCAGAGACCATGTAATGACTAAACAAAACAACATTTGAGCAAAGCAAATGGCAGAAGACGTGGGAAAAGAACTTCCACGGTCAAGATGAGACATAAAGGAGGTGGATTCACGGCAGGGAGCGAGAAGACTTTGCTTAGTCTGCTGGCAAAAGCTGCTCAGCTAATGCCGGTAATACCGAGGGGAAATAATATCCTCCTCCTCCACCATCGCCTGTGGCTGCAAATGCCCGGTACCAGCTCCGAGGGAGCTCCTTGAGAAGGACAAACAGCTCAGAGCCACGAAGTTTCAAGGATGTATCGCTTGGCCATGAAAGGCTTGCTCCTGGCTGGAGCTTAACAGCACGTCTGTACGTCCCAGCCGGGGAGCAGCAGAGCCAAATAACCTTATACATTTTTAAAGAGTATCAGTTATGGCCCTGGGATGTGTTGGAGGGTGAAGGTGATGGGGAATTCAGGCAGCTCGATAGCTCCTACTGCTTTAATTTGCAAGCAGGGTCAGGGCTTGGGGCAGAGGGGAGGCTCCAGGAATCCCCCAGCTGATCCCCAGGCTCTGCCTGCCACCTATTTGCAGCTATTTATCCTCAAAACGTGTGGTTCGCTCATTGATCCAGGAGCCGACAGCCACAGCTGGGCTTCGGGTGGGATGCAGTTTTAGTTGTGGTTCGGGTGGGATGCAGGCTTAGCTGTGGTTTGGGTGGGATGCAGTTTTAGCTGGGGTTCAGGTGGGATGCAGTTTTAGCTGGGGTTCAGGTGGGATGCAGTTTTAGCTGGGGTTCAGGTGGGATGCAGTTTTAGCTGGGGTTCAGGTGGGATGCAGTTTTAGCTGGGGTTCAGGTGGGATGCAGTTTTAGCTGGGGTTCAGGTGGGATGCAGTTTTAGCTGGGGTTCAGGTGGGATGCAGTTTTAGCTGGGGTTCAGGTGGGATGCAGGCTTAGCAAGCAGCCAGCCTCCGGGGAGGCGATGCTGGTTAATAAAAGGCTGCAGCAAAACAGCCACCCAGCAGCAGTCTCTGGGCTCCTGCCCTGGGAGGAGGTCTGCCTGCCCTTGTGACAGCCGTGGGTGGGCTCCTTCCCCAACATCTTTCCTCCAGTACAGAGAGAAATGAGATGGAAGAGCCTGATTTGAGCCTGGCCGGAGACACCAGCCCGGAGATGGCCCACGGTAGTAGCAGCAGGGCGATGCTTCTGCTGTCTGGGGACGTGCAGCTCTGGCTCTTCCAACCTATTTGTGTATTTAGGCCCTTAAGGGGACAGACAGTGACTCCTGTAGATCCCTGCAGATGCCTAAATCGCTCAGTGCCTAACACCTATTGACTGCCAGTGGGAGACAGGCACCGAACCCGCACCCGGGAAGCTGCAATAACGGGAATGGATGTCGCGCACGGCAGGGAGGAAGAGCAGAGACGTGTGGGAAGCCCCTGGGAAGCCTCTCCTCAAATTAAATAGACCCTGGATCAGGCCCCAAGCAATCTGAAGACGGTTCAGAGTTTATGATGCACAAATGGCAGAAATCCCTCCGCTAGCACTTTCGTGGCAGGGGAACAATTACTGGGCTTGCCAGAGCCATCGCTCCCGCTTCCTGGCTGTTAACAGCCTTTACTCCTCTGCTGCTGCTTTATGCTCTTGCAATAGGAAGTAAATTATGATTAACAAGACGTCGTAATTTATGTGCCCAGTAAATCACAACGCCAAGCTGCTGCGTCAGATTTGTGTCTTTGCTCATCCCCATTTACAGCTGGCTCCGGAGTCCCCGGGAAGCGGCACTTTCCAGCACGTCACTCGGTGAATCAGCGGCTCGGCAGAGGCCGGAGCCGGGATGCTGCCGGCTCCCCGCATCTCGTCTGCTGCCTAATAACATGCAGATGAGCCCGTCAGTCCCTGCTCTGCTGCAACGTGTTGTTCACGCTTAAATGGAGCACAGAAAGGGCTCAGGGAGCCCTTCCCACGTGTACAATTTTATTTAAATTCTGCAAGGTCTCTCACTTGCTGATTGTTCTCTCAAGGTGAGTGTTCAGAAGTATGATGCAGGCAGGACTTTGGGCATCTTCATTTCAAATAATCCGCCCTGGACCCTGTTTTCAGGAGGTTTTGAGGATGCCAGGAATTTTTCCCCCCCATTTTTTTTGGACGCTCTGTGGGCTTTGCAGCATTAGTGCTGGGCTGGTCCTGCTTCACAGCAGAAGTTGCCAGAAGACCTTTCCTGCTGCCCCTCCTCATCCCCAGCCACGCTTGAGGGTTGCTTTTCTCCACAGCTCACCCACGGGAATGGGTCCAACCCTGGTGGTCAAGTCCTGCCGACACAGGACGCCCCAGCCCTGCCACCGCTGCAGCGGTGAGAAACGGGGTGTCCCCAGCCGCAGCTGTGGCCACTGCAGCCCTGCGACGGCCCTTCGGAGGGAGCAGCACCAGGAGCTGCAGCTCTGGCCCCTGCCAGGCGCCGGGTGGGAGAAGACCATCCCTTTGGTTGAATTTCAAGCTCTGTTATGAAGATTGTTTTCCTTGGCCACTTGTTTGGCACACTGTTCGTTTGAAGGGACAAAAGGCACCGGGATATTTGCATGAGCAGCGCTTCAAAAAGCAGTCGTTTGGTTTGAATGCGGGGACCAGAGGCAGTCCCACGAGATGTTTGCCCTGGGGACCAGAGGCAGTCCCACGAGGAGAAGGGAGGAGATGTTTGCCCTGGGGACCACCACCCTGTGCCCAGCACAAGCCCCGTGTGCGGTTGGGCATCAGGAGTGTGTGTCACTCTGTGTCTTGGCAGGCTTGAGGGTTGGCTTTTGGCTTTCTCTTGATGTGGTCGCCAAGAATCAGAGACAATTAAAGGCTGTGTTTAATTGGCCTCTGCATCAGGCTGGATTTTCTGTGTAAGCACAGGAGGTGAGGGGACAGTTTCACCCTCCCCAGATTTGGGCACACGGCCCCGAGTATGATGGGGACAGAGGAGGGAGGGGCGGTGAGGGAGAGCAGAGGGCTGCGCAGGGCACCGTGGCTGGTCCGTGCTGCACAGCCAAGCTGCAGCGACGGAGGTCTGGGCAGCAGCACGGGGCTGGTGAGGATTTCGTGGTAGCTTTACGCTTTGACTCCTGTCACAGCCGCTCTTGGTCTGTCTAAGGAGACTGGGGGTGCTGCAGAGGGGATCTGGAGCAATGCAGCCTCGGGGCATGCCATGCAGGATGAGGACCTCCTCTCATCAAACTTGCAGGGGTGCCACCTCTCAGCATATCTGGACCCTGGTCCTTCACTGTGTCAGCATCTCCTCATCCAGCTCTTCCTCCTGAGGACCATGTGGTCCTGGGGCCAGCTTCCCCCAGCCCTGCGTGCCCCGAGTTTTTCCATCACGCTGAGGGGCAGTTGCTGGTAGCCCAGGCTCTGCTGGGGGCATGGCCCCTGCCTTGGGCTGGTTGCCCCAGGCCCTGCAGCTAGCCCTTTGCTTTTCCACTGCTGCTCTGCGCTACCACGGATAACCATGTGCCGGTCCCAACTTCATCATGCCCTGGAGCATTCAAATGTCAGCTCAGCTGGACCAGGGTCTCTATGTCTCCCTGGATGGGCAAACACCAAGGGTTGGATGCATGCCCTCAGGAGGCTCCCCCTTCTCCCAGGTGGGACAGGAGCAGCTCCGAGCCACACACGCTGTGGCTGGCATACCCAGCAGCTGCTGGCTGGCCCAGTCCCTGCTCAGCAGGGCGCTTGCAGACCTGCTTCTGGTGGGACATCACCATCCACCCATGCATGGCTGAGTCTATTCCAACACCGTGCGATGATGGGGCTTGCTTACCATGCTGGGAAAGGGATGGGTGAGTCCCTAGAAGCACCAGTTCTGCATGAAGCAAAGTCTGCAAGCAATGGGGTGAGTTGCTGTTTGCTCTGAGCGTGTGTACAAAGAGGACTCATGCAGTGCTCCCCACACTTGGTTGCTTTAGCAGACACACAAACCAACAACCCAGCCCACCGCTGCAAGCACAGACACCACCCAGAGCTGGTAGCTCACTGGGAATGGGAATGTCCACATTCCCCAGCTCTACCAGAGGTCTCCTTCTTACCCAGAGACTAGGAGTAGAAAAGGAGATAGAGAGCCAGATTACCTTCAAGGTGGCCCCCAGCGACCTCAGTCCGGTGGAGTGCCGAGCCAGCTTCAGCACCCGGAATATCCTCATGAGCCGAAACACCTGCACGACCTTGCCCAGGTTGCCCAGCTCTGAGTCACTGCCCATGGTCACGTCCACCAAGAGGGTGAAGTAGAAGGGCAACACCGAGACAATGTCAATCAGGTTCAGTGGATGCTTGAAGAACTTCCTGGGGTTGGGGGAGAGCAGGAGACGGGAAGACACTTCGAAGGTGAACCAGGAGATGCAGAAGTACTCCAGCTTGTGCAGGACAGGTTCATCGAGCACGTTGCCATTCTCATCCACCTCCTGGTACTCGGGCATGCTATGGATGCACATGGTGGCTATGGAAACCAGCACCACACTGATGGACACGAAGCTGAAGAGCTTGCTGGGGATGGAATAGCCGGGGTTCTCCATGGTGAGCCAGAGGCGTTTGCGCACATTGCCACAGCGCAGCGTGCTGTAGCGCAGCAGGTCATGGTTGATGTCAGAGATCTCATCGGGGGATGTGTCCACGCTGCTGACCTCGCTCTCCTCGTCCCAGTTGTGGTGCCGGCTCTCCAGCTTGCGCTCGTGGTAGCGGTAGCTGCAGCAGGAGTCCAGGAAGAACTCGTTGATGCCCCAGTACTCGATCTCCTGGCAGAAGGAGAAGACACACAGCTCCTCCATGACGTGCAGCTTCCCCGTCTGGTAGAAGTGGAGCACATAGAGGAAGAACCCGGGGTTTCGGTCAAAGTAGAACTCCCTGGCACTCACATCGTAGTCATCGCAGAGCTGCAGGATGGACTCCTCTGAGTCGCAGGAGAGCAGGCGTCCCAGGCGGGTGTCGGGGAACTTGGAGAGGGCGCTGGAGCTGAGCCGCCTTCTCAGACCCCCCACATTGATGTTGATAACGTCCTCCTCGAAACTGGGACCCCAGTAATTTAAGGTCTTGTTGACCATGATCAGCAGAGCGGGAGCTGGTTCCACCTGCGGGCGAGACACAGCGGGGCTGGAGGGGACGCAGGGCTCCCCCCGATCCGGGTGGTCCTGGGGGGGGAGAGGGTCAGAAACACCCCAGGAAAGTGAGGGGGGAAGTCTGCATTTTGAAAAGTGAGGACCAGGGAGAGGGGAGGGAAACAGCTTCGGGCAGTTGTTCTTTGGTGGCACGAAACGGGGAGAGCCAATGATTTTTTCAGGTCAAACTTTTCCTTGCTTTTTTTTTTTTACCTCTTAAAGTTTCTCCCTTTACTAACGGCCTATGGAAGGCAGTTTACTGCACCTCCAGCACCTCATCCACAGGGCTTTCCCTGTTCAAACAGGTAATTAGTCGCTGAAGAGAGGATTTATCCCCCAAAGAGCCTCCCCTGTGGAAAAAACAGATCTCATCAAATCACCACTGCAGTGATTCTGCCAAAGAGCTTTGTAGCCCAACTACCTACGTTGCTAATTAGACCTGGTCAAAAAGTCCTTAGATGGTGCAATCTTCCCAGCAGCAAAGGCAGTTTTGCCAAAATCAAAGTGTTTTCACAGAAGGTGTCAGTTTTAGGGATAATTTCAGTGGAAGAAGTGTCAAAACAATTCATCTGCCTGCTTTGTTTCCTCTTGTGTGTTCTGTCATGTAAAATATTAAGATTATTTTTATGATGTTGAAACATAACAAAAACATGATTCAGAATCATTGATGACTCTGAATTAGAAATCTGTACGTTGGTAGGAAAATAAATACCAAAGTTTTGATTTCTATTGTGTTTCAGGATTTTAAAACTTTCAGGGAGCTGGGCTTTTCCGTGCAGCAGAGATCCCATTTTCTAAGGAGCAGCAGTTAAAGCATCAAACAAAGAGAAGCATTCCGACACCTTCAAACGCATTTCCCCGTCTTGACCAGAAGCTTAGAAAAAAAGGCGAATAAAAAGGTTTGTCATCTTCCTGCATCACCTTGAAATCAGACTTCTCCACCTACCTTATTCATCAAAATACCCGGGGACGCGCAGAGCAGCCCCGTACCCACGCGGTCCCCTCCCTCCTGGCACGGGGGTGTTGGGTGTCCTCAGGAGGGACACTGCATTTGCTCTCTTGGTTTGGGAATTACATTTTTCCCCATGCATTGGCTACTTTGGAAAAATCCGGCTATTAGGCATGACTTGCTCCTGAGCCCTGTTTGCACTTCAGGTGCACTGCTGATACCGACACGACTTCTGCAGTCGCTGATGCTTTTGCTGCAGCAGTCACTGAGGCATTTGTGACCTCCAGACTGGCCTGTCTCCCATCCCAAAGCTTCCCTCCCTGGTTTTAATCAGCCAGCAGCTTGTTAGAAAAAAAATCCTCACCTTCTCTGTCTTGTGTCTTCCAGTGGAGTTTTCAAACTTTTAGGTGATGCATGGACAGATGGCACAGTCAGGCAGTGGGAGATGAGGGAAAAGGCTGCAGCAGCCCCTGCGGTGATGCCAAGGTGCCACCAGACCTCACATGGGACAGTCCGGTCCAACAGCAGCCACCAAGGGCCAAGGCCAGGTCAGTGACAAGCAGCAGGTCCCCCCTGACCCAGGGGAATCCCGGTTCCCCTGCAGACCCCATTGCACCCCAGCCCTGCGTTGGTCACCGGACATCTCATGGGGTTTACGGGGTGCACACCACAGCAGGGGAAGGGCTCTGCATGTTTTCCAGTGTCTCAGAAACACAGCGTAAACGGTTTGTCAGGCTGGGAGGGACCCGGGGGCCATTTTCACATCTATATCTGGAGGTCAGAGCAGAGCTGGAGAGGAACAGGTACCAGAGTAATGGTTAGAAATAAACCCCAGAGGTATGTTTTTAAGCTGAGCAGGGCTGTGGGTGCAGCAAATGCCAGATTTGTGCCTGGTGAAGGCATCTGCTAACTCCACTGCATCTCCGAGCCAGGGCTCCTTAAAGACACAGGCTTTGCACCACAAAGCCAGCGCTTCCCACTACACCACGTCTGGAGGAGGCAACCGGTTTGCGATAAGCCTCAGAGTTTAATGGACTCATTGTGTTGCCTTTCAAAGGGGAGGAAAAAAAATAAATCAAGGATCAACTTTTTGAATGCTTAAGACAAAAACAAGGGACAAAAAGGGGTATAAACGCTCCTTTTGGGGAATAAATTGGAATTTCTGTGACAGATTAGCTTTTCCAGGGAAGACATCACACAGCCCATCTGTGGGGTGGGGATGACTAATCCAGGTTCCTTCCAGAAGGATGCTCATGCAGTCAGGCTACAAACACACACACACAGACACACAGACACAGAGGGCCGTGGGGGTGGGTCTGAGGGATCCAGCTTACCCCACAGCCGTCCTCAGCCTCTCTCTGCACCCTCCCTGTACAGCAGCCGCTCTGAGATGCCAGGCCAAATGTCACCGAAATTGAAGGCAAGGTGTTTTTGGGGCCAGGCTGGGGCACGGGGCAGCCCGGGTGGCTGGTGGGGGCTGCGCTGGGATGGCAGGACAAGCCTGAAGCTTGGTCCAGCTCAGCAGGACCATCCCCAGCGCACAGCTGTGGGTGAGACGGGCCAAACCCCGAGAGCCAGGAGGGAGCCGGCTCCCACCTCTCTCCCAGCTCCAAAGAAAAAAGTGGGTGTCAGGATCCTGCACGCCTCTGTACAGGAAGCAGAGTGAGGAGAAGGGTCGCGAACTGTCTGAGATGCTCCTTTCTGGTGTTCGCTTCTGAATAGAGCAAATTATTTCTGCCCACATACAGCCTTCATCTAGGAATCTAAAGCAGCAATTAATAGTTTTATAACTCCCTTCCCTACTCGTTTCATGACTAGCTAAGCTCAGCTTTAGAACAAACCTGAGGTTTTAACTAAGACCTGGCATGATCTCCCCTGTTGGATCATCAAAGCATGCGCCCGTCTTGCATTTGCAGGGGCATCTGCTGGGAGACAGAAGCTGACATTGGGGAGGTTGGGTGTTTTTTATTTCAAAACACAATGGACGGAGAATACAAATGTGTCTGTCTGGAATAACGTGAATTTGCAAAATTTTCCTTTAGTTAAAGCAAAATTTCCATAAATGATTGGTAAAATTGAACAGATAAAGCCAGTTTCTTTCTGATGAATTTTGAAATATATTGTAAGCTATTTTAGGGAGACACCATCAGAATTATACAAGCCCAATGTGAGCTGGGTGTTGGGTATTCAAATGAATATGTATCTTGTGGAGAAAAAAACCCCTCTGATACATGCATTTATGACAGTAAAAAATATAAAAACAGATCAAGCATATCTGTAAGAAATGCTAGAAGAGTTTCCCTTGACAACGTATTTTTTTCTTAAAGGCTTTCAATTGGAAGTTATGTATATTTATTCTAACTGGCAGAGGGGACCCAAGGGAGGGGGAAGGAAGATGCTAATAGACATTCAAGAGAGGATGCAGCAAGTGCAGGGAGTATTGCACACAGGGGCTTTTCCAACCAGGTACAATGTATTTAGATTAACAGTCCAAATAAAAAGCCCTGTACTTACAGCTCAGCGAGGCTTCCCAGCGGGGAGTCGTGTGGCTTGTCTCAAAGGAGCCATTAGAAATGCGTAGAGGAGGAGGAAACCCTTCATCCTTTGCCTGTAGCCCAGTCCTAAACGCCCTGTCACCCCCGGCTTGTGACCCAGCACGTCCCAGGTGTGCAGGGCTGGTGGCTGCAAACCGCTGGAGGAAGTCCTGTGCGGGATGCCCATGGGGCTGGGGTAGGGCTGGGGGTCCCCCGCTGACTACCTGGGGGGGGCAGTGGGGCTGGCTGACCTCCCAGCTCCAGCAGGATGCTGTCCCCATCAGCCATGCGCTGGGGCAGGACTGGGGAGACACCTGCTTTCTGGACAATCAAAAGTGCCCATGTGGAGCTCCGTCACCATCGCTGAGTGTCCCTGTACCGATGGGTCTGAAGATGCTCAGGACCAAGCCCTTCCTTTGGCGGTGGGGGGGTTTGCCAGGCGGGCAGGGGGGAGCATGGAAGGGGGATTCCCGCTGCTGGCTGCTCCCTGCAGGCAGAGCATAACCTGCTGCTGCGCACTGAGAGGCCACCGAAATGCCCAGGGCTGGGGATGCCGATGACGGGGGGACTCCCTGCTCGCTTCGGGGTGCGGGAGGGGGTGATTACCAATAGCTCGGGGGTTTTACTGCGAGCGGGCAGCCCAGTGCCTGCTGCAGACGATGCTCTGCCCTGTGCCAGCCTCCGCCCCCGGGTCCCAGGCAGTGGGGGCACAGCTCTCCGGAGGGGATCCCCGCGCCCTGCCCGGCTCCCTGGGGAGGGGGAGATGCACCCCCCCGTGGGGCGAAGGCTTCGGGGATAGGGACTCCCCTACACCCGCCTGCAGAGGGATGGGAAGGAGTATCCCTGTGCCCCGGGTCGCAGCAGCATCCCGGGATGCGGGTGCCGGCACGGCGGCTCCCTGCTCATCCCGGGATGTCGGTGCTTCGCTTCCCCGCTCATCCTGGTGTGCCGCTACCCCCGTCCCTGCTCACTCCCGCATGCCGCTGCTGCGGTTGCCCTCTCACCCCGGGATGCCGGTGCCCCGGGTGCCTGCCGCGCCCCAGGGTGCCGATCCCTGCAGTTCCCGGGGATGCCGGTACCCGGGGTTCCCGGGATGCCTGAGCCCCGCTCCCTGCTCTTCCCCGGGTTGCCGATCTCACGGTCCTCACCGCGCCCCGGGATGCCGGTACCCCGGGTCCCCGGGATGCCGGAGCCCCGGGTCCCCGCCCCGCCCTGCCCCGGGATGCCGGTGCCTGCAGCGCCCCGAGGTGCCGGTGCCCCGGGTCCCCGCGATGCCGGTGCCTGCCGCACCCCGGGTACCGGAGCCCGGCCCCGCGCCGCCGCTCAC